>CAUYRH010142173.1:0-24301 GCA_963574655.1 Perodicticus potto | reverse complement strand
AAAGGTCATAGTCAAGAAATAGTGAAGACTGATGAAAATCAAAAGAGAAAAAGAAACAGAAAAAAACTGTAAGAAGAAAGATATATCCAGATTGTTACTATGTATATCAGCTTGGGTAATAAACATTTATAAAGCACGTGCCTTTATTAGAATAAGGATATTAAATTGTATACTTTGTCTTCCATTCTTGAGATACTTTGCTAAGAAGAATTTGTTCCAGCTCCATCCATGTAAACATGAAAGAGGTAAAGTCTCCATGATGTTTTGAAGGTAAAGTACAAATTTCATAAGAAAGAAGTGTTATAGTCTACTTTAAACTTACTAATCCCTAAATGTGAAAAGAATATTTTCATTTGGAATCACGGATTGTTTAAATGATTTCTTGGGTTTTATTTTGCTGACATGCCACTGTGAATTTTAACATATATTAGTTTTCAAAATATTTTTATGTATTTCAAAGATCTAGTCTATTCTCTCATGTGGCCAGTCCTATCTCATTGTGCATCCTTGATTTATTTTTAATTATTTCAGTGATTTTAAAAATCTTATTCCTTAAAAACACACACTTTTTTTTTTGCGGGGGTGATGTAATAGATCTTGCTAGTGTTGAATTATTTGTTCTAACTGGTCTCATTAGTAGCATAAGTCTCCCATCAAAACACAGAGTTGACCTTGTGTATTTTTTATTAGTGCACACAAATAAATATGCTGTTGACAATAGATACGAAATGGATTTTGTTGCTATTTAGTAGGAATAAGTAGGTAAAGAAAATAGGAAATAGGCTGTAAACATATTACACTCTGGACAAAGCATCACATAAACCTGTTTTAACCAAATTGTATCACACAGACAATTTTAGCAAGGAATAGGCATCTATTCAAATTTACAACTTGGTTCTGATGTGGTTAATCTATAAATCTGTGTAAATAAATGTATGTCTGGGCATATAACAGGAACACTCTCAATAAATTATCTTCTTTATCATCTGAATGCATACCTAGAATATGCATAAATTGATCTGAGATCAATATCCAATCAACAACACTTCCTTCAGACATATTACTGTTGGACTGACTCACCCTGCCATATTATCTTCATCTTGAGAAACTTATTTATTGGGAGAGAAAACTCATAAGGGTCAACTGAAAACATATCATAACAAAAAAAGATAAAAGCAGTCTGTTCTGATATAGCCAAATTGTGTTTAAATATTACCATTAATGGACGCATCATTACATGGCAATGAACCAGGATACAATAGAAATCCACAGGTTTTGAATTGCTATTCAGAAAACTCTTTGCAAAATGATGAGGGTTTTTTTGTTTGTTTGTTTGATTTCAATTTTTATTAAATCAAAATTGTGTACATTAGTGCAATCATGAGGCACAATGTGCTGACTTCATATACAATCTGAAATATTTTCATCAACTGTTAAACATAGCCTTCATGGCATTTTCTTAATCACTATATGAAGACATTGGTATTCTACATTGAGTAAGTTTCACCAGTACCCTTCTAAGATGAGTCATAGGTCTGATCCCACCAATTGCCCTCCCTCCACCCATTCTCCCCCCTCCCCTCCTCTCCCTTGCCCTTTTCCCCATATTCTTGTGCTATAATTGGGTTTTAGCCTTCATATGAAAGCTATAAATTAGCTTCATATTAGGAAGTACATTGGATACTTTTTCTTCCATTCTTGAGATACTTTGCTAAGAATTTGTTCCAGCTCCATCCATGTAAACATGAAAGAGGTAAAGTCTCCATGATGTTTTGAAGGCAAAGTACAAATTTCATAAGAAAGAAGTGTTATAGTCTACTTTAAACTTACTAATCCCCAAATGTGAAAAGAATATTTTCATTAGGAATCAGGGAATTGATTAAAATGCAAACAAATTAGTTCTTTATTAAAGAGGTCAGACTTCAGTTGCTCTATGGCTTTTGCCCAGAGAAAAAATTAAATATGTGGTCATATTTAAATGTGACTTTATGTTGTTTTGCCACTATCATATCACTTCTCTTAAATAACTTATCAGTTTTCATTATTTTTTCTTAAATGTGAACATCTATTTCTGTCTTGCCTATAACTTTTTAACTTAACATTTTTGAATGATTTTACTTTAGTGATCTATGATCATTTATTTTCTCAATTAAACTAAAAATAAGATAATGATGTTCCATTTGGAAATGTTTCAACCCTGTGCATAAGTGCGTGTTTCAATATTTTACACATTTTCTATTTTTTTGGCTTACTCAATCCGTGCATATTGAATAGGCCAGAAGGAAAGAACATTGGGGAAAAAGCCCAATCATCAGCATAGCACAGGCACAAAATAGAATTATTTTGTATGCTGATACTTCTATTTCCTTTAGAGTCCTCTTTATATTTAAATGATTAAAAACATATTGATCTGAATATACTTTCTTATTGACACATGCCTTACATTTTAATGATAGTGGGCATTTGGTTAAGGCTTGATAGATTTTAAAAGTTTAAGTACTTATCACCTAATTTTGATTTCTAAAATTACACTATGCATGAAGAGATACTATTAATTCATTTAAATATATGATAACTGAGACTCTGGAAGATTAGGTCATATTTTCCAGGAATTTTGGCTGCCAATTGATACTGGAATTGAAATTTTAGGGTTCTTTTCTCAATAAACATTTGTGTATTTTTAAACCAAAGCAATTTCGATCTTATAATATATTGCTGGTAGATTGATGTATTTAATCAAAACTCCGTCTATAAAAATAAAATAAAGGTGTAGTGACTTATGATGTTTTACATGTATTTAAATGCTACCACGCTGTAGTGTGATCATCTAAGTTTCTTGGTTGTATAGGTTGAGATTTGGATCCTAGCTAACTCATTTATCAGCTAAATAGCTAGATATTACAGCCAACCTCTCTAAGCTTCAGTTTCTTCTTTGTTAAGTAGGCATGACAAAACTCATCTTGCAATAGTTCTGAGTAGATGAGAAATACAGCATTTAAAGTACCTACCAATATTAACACACAATATCTCTACAGTGGTAATTAGAATTGTTTTAATAAATTTGAATACAAAAGCACTACATATATTTTTATTTTTTAAAACATAATGCTCATATTATATCAATAATATTGTTATGGATACCAACAAGTAAACAAAACAGAATATGCATGTTGTTTAAAAGCAGACATCTTTGAAGGATTAACATAAATTCCATATTCTATATTAGTCACTTTAGAAATATGTATTTGGTATAAATTGGAATTTATTTCCTAATCAAGAAAAATAGAATTTTAAAAACAATTCTATGAGAGGATTGTGAAAATAAACATAAGCGGGAGAAGCAAAAGACAATGCTATACTGCTATCCACACTTTTTAGCAGTGTCACAGTTAATTTACTCTGAGCCTAATTTAAGGGTAATTTAATTAGTGATTAGCTTGAAATGACCCATCAGTGGTGACCCTCTTGCATTCTTCTCTTCTTTTATCCTTCCCTGTAGTCATACTAGGAGGTACATTCCATAGTCTTTCCCCTTCTCCCACAATTAGATGAAAATGAAAAAATGTACTTTTGTTTTTAAAGAACAAAACCAGTTGGTGTATTAGAGCAGAAGCTATAAAGTGTCTGAAAAGTACCCACCTGCTAAGATTAAAAGCAGATTGTTTAAAATGATGGGAAATTAAAGCGAAGTAAAACCACAGCATAAAACAATCAACAATAAGATCAATTCCTCCCTAGGACACCTTAAAGAAGATCAAGCTTGGAGTAAGAAATGATAATTTTATAAGAAGCCATGGGCCACTACTCATAGTAAGCAATTAAAGACAGGGATTCAGAACATTAGGATAGATCAGTCTCATATTTCTCTGCCCACTGTGGACCATACACAAGAACTAAAAGAAAAAAAAAGCAAAAGCAAAAGCAAATGAACAAAAAATGAATCTGATAATGACTTTAGTCTGATTCAATAAAAACCTTTTTGGGTATGGCTCATAAATTGTTTATTTGTTATGTTTTTAAATTTGATGGAGGTATATAATAAAATACTGTGTCATAGTTAGATGTAACAATAATGCCAAATTTATTATATTATAAAACTTTACAAATATATATTTTTTAAAAAATGAGAAAAATTAGAAAAGTGAGAAAAGTAAGAAAAATGAGAAAAAGAAAAGAAAATCTCATTCATATAAATTTACAAATTACACTTACAAAAATATATTCACAATATTCATGTGGCCATGCTATATGAAAATTGTATTTTAGTGATATATGTGAATTATATTTTAGTAAATTAAAAACATTTTCTTTAAGAGATTTATACAGAAAATTTAAGGAAGTCAAGAAGAATTATTTCTCCTTTACATATTTATGAGAAGACTTTTTTCCTTCTTTTATTTTTATTTCAGGAGCAGTGCTAATATAAAATTAAAGAATGTAATGGTATCTTAAATTTAATTTTATTCAAGAACTCCATTTTTAATCATGATCAAATCAGAAATCCAAGGAATTAAATGATTCACCCATAATCATATGGATGATTAATAGAAGAACATGGAATTCAACATGTCCCATGATATACTCTACAGAAAAATAATCTACAAGATTATCTGTCTTAACTACGTATTTTATTTGTTATTTTATATAAGCTGATTTACTTTCTATTTATTCTACAAAAATTCCTATAGTTAACATCATACATGGTGTAGAAAGACAAACTTCAAGGTCAAATGGCAAGATTGTCCATCCTCATCATTGCCATTTAACATAATAATGAATAGCCTAACCATTGTAATTAGCAAATAAAAATACAATCACAGGTGTACTAATTGGAAAGGGCAAAAAAAAAAAACCTCTTTAAAAATGACTGATTAATTTACAAACTTATAGAAATGTGGAACTAAATATAAATAATTTTTTTCCTTAACCATTTGACAGCAAGTTATCAATTCGATCCATCATCATTCCTGAGTTCTGTAGTTGGCATTTCCTATAAACAAGTAGAAACAATTTTATACCAACTCAAATCCTCTTATCTAAATCATTAATGTGACATGGGTATATTATTGTAATCTAGTTCTCAGACTCCACTTCAATTTTAGCGATTTTTTTGAACAATAAGCTTTGCAATTAAAGAAACCACCCCAAATTATGTGATGTCTTTAGTTGTCTTCTCCTTTGGGTATCTTTGAGGCTGGGGTAGTCCTTCCTCAATTTGAATATTTCTGCAACTGTAATAATTGCAAATGAGTTACATTGTAGTTATCTACCTATATTTAGGTTGAAGGTATCCTCATGCTCAGATTTATGTAACATCAGGCATTTTGGGTGGGATTATCACAGAAGTAGAATATTTGCTACAAAGAACCTTGAAAATCTTACTCATTTGATCAGTCCTCCTGTATGAAACAAATTCTCCATAGGTGGGCCTCTTCTCTCTGTCTCTCTCTTGTTCTCTCTTTCTCTCCACCCCTCCCTGGAGATTTCATCTACTTTCCCAGGAGCTGATACCTTGTACTAGATTCTCTTGCATATATATGCCCCCCGGATTTTGCACTCAGCTCACACTCATACTGGGTCACTCCTCTGTGTCTACACCTACTGTGTGCTTTGCAGACTGACTGCCCACATAAAGTGATACTCACCTTACATTACTCTCCTTATACTGCTCAGTTTCAGACACTGCATATCAGACCACCATCTCTAAGGATGCCTACTTATTCTGATTTAGTTCTACAACCCCATCCTGTACAATGGAGGCTCTTTCAACTCTGAAAGTGGATGGATAGCTTAATTTGACCCAATAGGTTTAAAACTGAATTGCTCAGGAAAAGAAGGAATGGAAAAGAGAATGGAAATGATAGTGGGATGAAATTACCTTTATTCAGAAAGCATGATTATATATGAAGAAACCCTTAAGCAATCTATTAACAAAAACAAACAAACAACAACAACAAAAAAAAACTAAAGATGCTAAACAAATTAGTCAAGGTTGCCATACAGTGTCATAATGCAAAATAATATGTATTTCTATAGACAATCAGCAGAAAGTTGGAAAATGGAATCTTAAAACATCATGCCCTTTAAAAGAGCATTAAAATAGAAAACATGTAGGAAAATCATAACAGGATGCATATAAAAATCTCTACACTAAATTCAGTAAAATAAAATTGAGAGAAATTAAAGAAGTTCTCAAGAGATATAAAGACATAACATGTTCATAGATTAGAAGATTCAGTGTTAGGCTGTGTTATGGACTGGCCTTTTGTACCCCTTTCCAAGTTGATATGTTGAACCCTCAAATCCCAGCATGACTATCTATGGAGATGGAGCCTCTAAGGAAGTTTTTAGGTTAAATGGCATCATAACTCTGGAGCCCTGAGCCTATTGAATTAGTATTCTTACAATAAGAAAGATATATCTTTCTCTCCATGTACACACAGGGAGGAAAGGATGTGTGAGGACACAGCAGGACAGCAGCAATCTGCATGCCAGAAAGAAAACACTCACCAGAGACAACCCTGGTGCACTGTGTCCTGGAATGCGAACAATGGGAAAATACACATCAACTGTGTAAGTGACTCAGTGTATGGTACTTTCTTACTGCAGCACATAGAGTAATATAGGACATTAGTTTACTCCAACTTGATTTATAGGTCAAATAGAACCCAAATAATACCCCACTGTGTTTTAAATATATTTTTGGTAAAGATAAATGTATGTGGAAATTAAAAGAGCATAAAATTATCCAAAAGCACTTAGAAAAAAACTTAATTTGGGTAATAACTTGATTTCAAAACTTCCTCTAAAACTACGATAATCAAGAGAATGTGGTATTGTATAACAATAGATGAACAGATTAATGAACAGAATAGATTATTGAAAATTAGGGCCCAGTATGTATTATCAATCAATATTTGATCAAAGAATGACAGCATTTCAAAAAGGACAGGGAAGTTCTATTCACAAGTTTTGCAAGAACAGCTGGTGCCCTAAATGAAAAATAAAAGCATAAAAGCAAAAAATAAACCAAAAATATCTATTCTGGTATAGTTACCTTACAAACAAGGATGTATCCAAGGTCCAGACAAAAAAACTAAAACTACGTATTATTCAGAAAGAAATATGATCTTAAAGTAATTAAAATTTTTCTTGATGGAACCCCTAAAATACTAACCATAAAAGAAAATAATTATAAAATTATTTGATGGTCTCATCAAAATTAAAACATTCTTCTTAACAGAAAGAAAATGAATAGGTTAGCCAAAGAATGGGAGTAAAATCAACTACAAGAATTAAATGCATCAGACAAAAATCTTATGTCCAGAAAATATACTGTCCTATCACTCAGTTACAATAGCCTAAGAACTCAAAATATAAACTTCAAAAACACACTATAATGGAATAAATACAAATATACATTAAGCCATATTAAAGATGCTCAACATCCTTAGTCATTAGGGAAATGCATATAAGACTACATTATAATACCATTATGTGCTTTTTGAATGACTCTTTTTTTTTTTTTTTTTTTTGTAGAGACAGAGTCTCACTCTGTCGCCCTTGGTAGAGCGCTGTGGAGTCACAGCTCACAGCAACCTCCAGCTCTTGGGCTTAGGCGATTCTCTTGCCTCAGCCTCCCAGGTAGCTGGGACTACAGGTGCCCGCCACAGCACCTGGCTAATTTTTGATGCAGTTCGGCCAGGGCCGGGTTTGAACCTGCCACCCTTGGTATATGGGGCTGGAGCCCTGCTCGCTGAGCCATAGGTGCCACCCTGAATGACTCTTTTTAAAAGACATTAACACCATTATGTTATTGGACATTGAGCTAGAGGAGTTCTCATACATCAATGGTGACAGTGCATAATTTTACATATATCCACTTTGAAAGGTTACAATTTTCTCATCAAGTTAACCATACACTTATCACATGACCCAAATATATTTGAGGAAAAAAATGAAAACAAATCTATACAAAAGGACCCAAAATGGCCATCAAGAAGAGATGAGTACATGAATTGTGATGCTGTGATATCATGGAATCACCAATTAATGCAACAGTGCAAAAAAACTCACAAAAAATATACTGAGAAAAGCCACATACAAAAAAATACATGCTCTCGAAGTGTGTATATATATAAAACTCTAAATGAAGGAATACTAATTTCTTTTTAAATAAATTAGAAAAGTGATTACTGGCTTAGCGGGTCAACTGGGAAGAAGGTAACAAAAATGTTCTATATCTTCACAAGATTGCAAAGATATATGAATTTGTCAAAACTCATGAAACTATATCCAAAATAAGTGTATTTTGCTTTACGTAAATTATGATTCAAAAATTGTAAAGTACTTCTTATAAGGAGATGTAAAGAAAAATATTAAGTAAGCCAATAAGTAGTAGCCCTTTAGCTATACGTTTTTTCTTTCATATTATTTTGTCAGCAGTGTTGATATAGAATTAGACTATAATGATGTTTGAAATTTAATCTCACCAAACTATTCCATTTTAAATAATAATCAAATCAGGAACCCAAGAAATAAATGAATTCCCTATAACTTTATAGTTAGTAGCAGAACATGGAATTCAACAGAAGTCTCATAATCCATTTTCCAGAAATATATGCAAGACTGTTTGATTTAACTGTTTCTTTTTAGTTTAAATTGTTAGTTTAAGAAACTTTAAAACCTTTTATAAGGAAGGACGTTTATAAAAATAAACCAGGGAATATAGAATAGAAACCAGAGGCAATCACTAATATATTGAATATATTACCACCATAAAAAATATTGGGTTTAAAAAATGTATTCTTAATTAACATTAGAGAATAAAATTATTCATAATAAAAAATAAAGCAGCCAACTTAAAAATGAGCAAAGGACTTGAATGGATATTTGTCTAAAGAAGACATATAATGGTCAGTAAGCACAGGAAAAGATATTCAGTGTTACCAGTCACTGGTAATGGAAATGCAAGTCAAACCACAAGGAGACATCACTTTTAACCCACTAGTAGGGTTATTGTAGCTGCCACCCAACCCCCTGATTGATGACTCAGAGGTAGCACCGCAGACAGAATGATTGATAGCTAAAGCTCGCTCAGGCATTACAGAAAATTTATTTCTTCCGCCAAGGCTTATATAGGCACATAACATAATCAACAAACACATGACTTAATCTTGTGACTTGATCAATGGACATATGACTTTAAACCTGGCCCCAGGCCTTTTACTGCCTGGCACTTACAAGCTTATGGATAAATCGGATTAACTGATAACCACTTAACAATATGTAAAACTATCCTTATGGGTTATGGCTTATCTGGCTTAACTGATAACTACTTTACTAAAGTTATTCTTGTGCTAAGTAATCACAAATCAGATTTTGGGGAAATAAGTGGATTAAATTCTTAATCCTTTAACCACCCATTTGGAGGCAGTTAATCACCTTAAGGGAGTAGTCTGGAAAATCCCACCAGGTTTTTTTTCTTTCTAAGTCACAAAAGACTTTAAACTTGCCTTCACAAAATGGGAGAGTGATTGAGTTTACAAGGGCGCAGATGACTGTGCCCCTACAATTATTGTCAACAACACAAACAAAAAATAAGCATTGGCTTATTGTCAAGGATGTGGAGAAGATGCAATCCTCGTGAATGCACATGTGCTCATGTAGAATGGTACAACCACTGTGGAAAATAGCAGTTTAGTTTTGCTGCTTCCACAAAAACTAAATAGAGAATTACCCCATGATTCAGCAGTTCCACTTCTGGGCATATGCACAACAGGACTGAAATCAGAAACTTGAACAGAATTTTAACTAACAATGGTTGTTGTAACATTATTCGCAATAGCCTAAAAGTAGAAACATTATGGACAGACGAATCAATAAACAAAATATGTGTATGCATATAATGGAATATTATTTAGTCTTAAAAAAGAATGAAGCATTGATAAGCATTACAACATAGATGAACCCTGAAAACACTGTGCTAAGTGGAATAAGCCAGACGTGACAGGAAAAAAAGTATTATATAATTCCACTTATGTCACTTATGTGAGGTATGTAGAATAAACATATTTATAGAGGAAAAAAATGGCTCAGAGGCTGTAAGGATCACAGGAAGAGACTCAGTGGAATCTGTCATTTATGGCCACAGAGTTTCCATTCTGGATGATGAAAATGCTCCAGAGACAGATGGTGGTGATGTTTGCATAAGGCGTAAATTTAACTAATGCCACTTAAATTGTGCACTTAAAAATAGTTAAAATGGTAAATGTTGTGTTATGTATAATTAAGACAATGCTAAAAGAAAGTTTTAAAAAATTTTATGAGCATACTAATTTTAATCAACTTGATGTAATTCAGTGTATATATATATATATATATATGTATAAATATATGCTAAAAGAAATGTCATATATGCATGTCTGTAAAGACTCATTTGGATATTTTGAAAATAATTCTTCTCAAAAAATAATGGGTTTTCCTCAGAGCCATTAACTCAATTTCTAAAATATTTTGTGTGAATTTACTTTCTTTAAAATTAATCCATACTGGCTCAGCACCTATGGCTCAACAGGCTAAGGAGCCAGTCACGTACACCTGAGCTGGCAGGTTCGAATCCAGCCCGGCCTGCCAAACAACAATGACGGCTGCAACCAAAAAATGGCCGGGCGTTGTGGCGGGCGCCTGTAGTCCCAGCTACTTGAGAAGGAGAGGCAGGAGACTCAGAGCCCAGGAATTGGAGGTTGCTATGAGCTGTGATGCCACAGCACTCTACCCAGGGTGACAGCTTAAGGCTTTGCCTCAATAAATAAATAAATAAATAAAATTAATCCATATTCATAACTGTAATCCTAACACTTTGGGAGCCCTAGGCAGGTGGATTTTCTGAGCTCAGGAGTTTAAGACCAGCCTGAGCAAGAGCGAGGCCACGTCTCCAAAAAACAGCCAGTTATTATGGTAGGCACCTGTAGTCTCAGCTACTTAAGAGGCTAAGGCATGAGGATTACTTGAACCCAAGAGTTTGAGGTTGCTGTGAGCTCTGACGCCACAGCACTCAACCCCAGAGCACAGAGTGAAACTCTGTCTCAAGAATAAAATAAATAGAATAAAATAAAATAAAATAAACTTACTCCATACTTTCTCTTCATTCAAATGTTTTCTATTTAAAAACAATTACTAAAAATTTCTAATACATACATTTTTTTTCAAATCTTTATCCTTTATTGGAAGATTCAGTATAATGGGTGAGAATGTTTTTGAGCAAGTGTGTGTTTTCCGTGAGATTTTTTTCTGCAAATGTTCCAATTTGTTGTTGCATTGGGAAACTATCTTCCTCTTAGAGATATTAATTTGTAGAAACTTTTGCATATGATTTTACCATGATAAAGTATTTCTAATTGACTTTGTTTTAACTGAAACAAATAATAAGTTTAAGATAAGTTAAGAACTAATAAGTTAAACACTAAAATATTCATCTGTGGTTTGTACACAGAGTTGCAGCCCCAGTTCTACTTTCAAGGACAGAAGTTAGTCCACTTGTATGAAATCCCTTTTGGGAAATGCCCAGCTTCAGAGAGCTGCATGGCCTCAGGTATCCTGCCAGGTCACATTAGTCAACAGCCAAAATATACACTATTTGCTTTTTACCTGACTACTATAAAGAATTTAGATTAGTAATATAGTCTTCCCATTAAAAATTATCTCTATAGAATTTATACAAACTGCTTTGGATAGCTTTGTGCTAGGTATTTTTAACCTAATTTGCTTTGGCAACATTTAAATTTTACCACTTAGAATTAAGGTCTTTGTGAATGATTTGAAATCATTTTGTTTTTCCCAAAGGAATTTATGACCTGGCCAGACACACTGTATCGTGCAGCATGGATGTGTCAGAGCCTCTGTTTTATAAGTCCTACAAGCCTATTAAATATCTGTTTAATAAAGATTTGTTACTTACAGACTATTTTAAAATTGGATGTGGACTAAGAGGAGGAAGAGTGTCCACTGACTCATGCCTTCCTTTAGAGGTTTCATATTATTCAAAATGGCACGTTGTGTTGGTGAAAGACTCAGTTTAAGAGTGTTAGGGAGAGGGTGGTGCCTGTGGCTCAAAGGAGTAGGGCGCCGGCGCCATATACCGGAGGTGGCAGGTTCAAACCCAGCCCCAACCAAAAACTGCAAAAAAAAAAAAAAAAAAAAAATGCAAGAGTGTTAGGGAGAACCAATCCTGTCTTCCTTTATTATAGAATGAATCATAATTGGCATCTCAGGAGTCAGTGGTAGACTGCACATATAGGGTAAATGTAGCAACAATGGATATGCTTCAGTGCATTGTAATAGCTAGATTCATGATGAGCTTTGAAGGTGGTAGAGATAAAGGGAAAGATTTTTTTTAAGAAGTTAGAAAAAAATACAAAAAACAAGATGTAAGAAATAATACGAACAACTTCAATTAAGCTATGAAAGCATTGATTAATGCTAAAAGCCACAGAGGTCACTGGTAAGGAAAATGCCTCAGAGAAAGGAATAACTGAGGAGTTATGTGACAAGAAAACAAATTAATTTAAGCCAGAAGCCAAGAAAGCATTATTATCCAGTTTTGAGTCAAGGTCAGTAGAAGAACAATGAAACAAGTTATAAGAAATTTTATATGGGTTGTGGGAAACTGAAGTTAAGATACTGAGTTAGATAAAATAGAGTAGCAACAAGGCAAGAAAGGGAACAGATTTACTAAGCATCTATAACATGCCAGAAAGATACTTAAAATAGTCCATAAATGATGATGTTCAGTTCTACAGTAATTTTATTTAAAAAAGAAATGATGTTCTACAAAGGTAAGGTGGCAAATACTTAACAACTGACTCTCTGGGGAAGGAGGCTTGATTTATGGTGTTTGCCAATTTCTGTGGTCTGAATACTACACCATATCCAATTTGAAACTACCCCAAGATATCAACTAGCATGTAAATATCCTAAAACCTTAGACTGGGCTTTTGCAAGGAGACACAAGCCAGCTCCAGCACACCCAAGCTTTGCTATGTACATTTTAGAAATGAAGATACTGTTATAATACCAATCACAAATCCACAGGAGGGTAGACCCAAGTTTATGTAAAATTTTTCTTGTTCAAAAATCCATAATTTTATTAAATTAGTCTTCACGAAACAAACAAGAGCAACAACAAAGTAGTCTGAATGTCTTTGACAAAGTCAATATTATCTTGCAGGTCTAGCTGGAAAAGATGTCAAAATTAACTTGGAGTTCACAAGTACAGTGGAAGTCCAAGGGGTAGAGCTGGAGGAATAAAGTCAACCCTCTTCGGGCATCAGGGTGACAGGTTTGAACATGCCTTGCGGTTTAAAAATAATAATGTGCAGAGAGAGTTTCCCATTATTTCCTCTTAAAAGCACCTAAAGGAATTTGGGAGATCGAGAAGGAGAAATACCATTCCCTTTTTAAAGAAACCAGTGATGCACTAAGGTCATATGCACACTGTGAATATCAAAATATCAAGAGAAAAAACAGTAAGAGAGGATATTCCCTTTAGGATAAAGGAAATGTGGTGATGACAGCAGCATAAAGGAACAGTTTGGGTACAAGAATAACGAGGTAAAATGAATGAAAGAGAAGAGCCTATTCGTAGGACACTAATGATATATAATGTGATTTGTTGGGTAAAACTTAGAAAAATAACTGAACAAGTAGCAACTACACCTGTAACAGCTAAACTAAATTAGTACACAGGTGGATAGAAAAGTAACTGATAAAACAAATTCTATTCAGGAGAGCTATTTAAGTAAGGAAATGTTTTATTTCTATGTTTGATTTTGGATAATTTCTATTGCTTTATCTTTACGCTTCCTATTCTTTCCTTCTGCAGTATCAAATCTACCAATAATCTCACCTTCTGGAACTTTCATCAAACATATTTACTTCTCAATTTTAGAAATTTGATTTATGTATCTTTTATAAGTTGAATAACCCTATGTAAATTTTTAATCACATAGACTATAATAATTATAACTATTTTCATATCTGTCAACTAATTATAATATTTGTTTAATTTCTGGGTTGATTTAAATTGATTTATCTCCTTGTTATGGGTTTTCCATCCTGTTATTTGCATGACTCAATTTTTGAATTGGACACACATTAAATATTTATTTTGCAATGCTGGGTATTTTTGAATTACTATAAATAGCCTTTGGCTTCATTTTAGAACTATTTGTACATTAAATCTTACTTTTTTAAGATCATTATTATTTTTTCATGTAGGTATGGAGTAGTAGCTCTTGGATTAACTGTTCCCTCCCATTGAGTCAAGCTTTTCATGTGTGATCAACATCCATAAATATTAATTTTTTAACTAGATGCTACTTTTTATTGATACATTATATGAGTACATATTTATGAAGTATATGTAATATTTTGATATTTTTATAAAATATGTAATGATTGAATCATAATAGTTGGAGTCAATCTTTGCCATCACCTCCATACACCCATCGTATCTTGAAATGTCTTGAAAACTTTCTAAATCTTCTCTTTTAGCTAGTTAGAATTCTAAGATTAATTAATGCTACCTATAGTCAACCGACTGGTTTATCAACTGCTAGAACCTATTACTTCTTTATTTTTTTCATTTACATCTTGAGAGATTTCAAGGTTTTTGGTTACACGGATCACTTGTGCAGGGACGGGTATAATCAACCATCAATCTTGAGGTATTCCCGTCTGGCTGAAGAGAATAACCAGCTCTCTCAGTGCTTTATGAACACGACGCATTGTTTCCTCTAATCTCTTTCCGTAGTTCTTTCCCCAGTCTCAGGCAATTTTCACACATGCTGACTAATTGAGGCTAACACTGTGAGAATTCAAGGAGTCCTCACATATACTCTGTCCTGTGAACACCAGCCACCTGTCTTCCCAGACTCACAACAGCTTCGGCATCAGCCTGGCTTTTTCCGTGTACTTAAATCTCAAGGCGAATGTTGAGAAAAACGTTGTTTTTAATCTCTTCTGTTTCCTGTGCCTTAGAGACAACTATCTTTATTCCCATAAGGGGAGGAACAAAAATATTTTCGGATTTTTACATGATGCTTAAAGTAGTCAATTGCTGCTATCTCTTCACAAATTTATATATTTTACCTAAAAATAAACTTACTGACCATTTGTCTCTATTTATAGTGTTTTTAAAAGTTTTGGAGTTTTGTCAAAGTACAAGTGTTTTGAAGGCCAGAACTACATAGGATTGATCATACTATTTCCTTATCATCTAATCCATAGTAAATGCTCAAAAAAAATGCACACACATGTATTCAATTAAAAGTAAGACAGCATACTTTATTTTTAAATATTATTTTCAGTAACAAAAATATTTTTATGATAATACTTCTGTGTTTTTAGAATTTGTACGTTTTTAAGACCTATGCAAGTTTTATATTTTGTTTGGATATATTGATTGTTTAGTATTTTCCTGATGTTGAGAGTTTGGATAGATTTCCATGTTGCTATTTTACAAATAATTATAAACATTATTTTATTCTCTTTGGGTTAACTTTTAAATTGTTCAAAATGTAATTATCAGATTCAAGATATAAAAATTTACTATTTGTTACCTATGGTCTGAAATATTGATTCCTGTTAATTTGAATCAAATCACAGAGGTATCATTCACATGTATCTGTTTCTTATGGACCTGCCAATAGCATTTTTACTTATTTTTGCAACTTTAATTATTTCAGGATATTTATTTCTCTCATGTCGAGAGATAATTTGGTTTTCTTGATGACCTGTCATATGCATTTCCTCCATTATGTTGGCTGTAAACTATAATAAAATTTTCTAGATTGCTATCCGGTAGTTCCCATAGCAAGTAAAATTAGAATGCCTTTTCCATTACTGAGTTGTTCGAGATGTCTATTGCACTGAAATATAATCATAGCATTTTATATGCTCTTTTAGAATTTCTTTCATTATATTGGATTTTTTGTTTGTTTCAACTAAGAGCCATGTGCTTTCAGGATTATGATATAATTTTTCTTAAATATGGGAAAGTTAGACCTCCTCAATATCTTTCTCTTTGAAAGATATCTTCTTTGTGAAATATCTGACTCCTGCTGGGCCAGGAAATACACAAGATGAGACTGGAATATCTTCTTTTAGAAGGTCAAGGAGTGTTAAAAAAAGAAAAAAAAAACTATACAGTACAGTTTCCAATGGCTAAAGCTGCATTAATGTGAGCAACAAAGTGAACCAAGTGTTATTAGAATATAACCCAAAGTAAAGAATAAATGGCCATGGGTCCATGTGAATACAAATAAGTGCCTAAATAAATAAAGAGAAGAGATAAATCTCCTATACAAAGAATTTTAAATAATGTTTTAGATGTTACCCTCAAGGAGTTAGAGAATAGACTCTTAAGTTTCTTAAATGTGGGCTATGCTTAGTGACTACTTTCCAAACAGAAGATTAGAAAAAGTGAAGACTTGAGCCATTGTTTCAAGATAAGCATGATCAGTAGTAAACAATATAGAAAACATACAACCATACACTTCACGTCTGTGTTTTCCTTCCCCAAAGCCCATAACCATAATCTACCCATAAGAAAAACTATCAGGAAAAAAAAATGAAAAGATATTATTCAAAACACTGGGTCAGTACACATCAATGTTAAAGTCATCAAAACCAGCCAACAAACAAAATTTGTGAAACTCTCACAGCCCAGAGGAGCCTGAAGACACATGTTAGCGAGATGCCATGTGGTTTCCAGGTGGGATTCTAGAACAGAAAACGTTAGTGAAGATATGATGAAATCCCAATAAAACACGGAGTTTAGCTAAAGTAATGTATTGGCTCATTACTCATGACAATTGTACTAGAGTAACTTACAATGTTAATGACAGGGAAACTGAGGGTAGTTTCTGTAGAACCTCTTTTTACTACCCTGAGATTTTCTACAAAACTAAAATGATTCGGAAATAAAATAGTTCATTTAAAAAATCATTTTAGGTTTTATTTTATTTTTCTCTTTTAATTTTTAGTTGACACATAACAACTGTACATATTTATGAGATGCAGACAGATATTTTGATATTTGTAAACAATGTGTAATGTTCAATTCAGTGTAACAGGTGTTTCCATCACCTCAAACATTTACCATTTCTTGGTCTTATTTATAATCTTCTTGGGGATTCTTTTCTGCATTAGTGTTTTGTTACAATTAATACTTAGTGGATGCCAAAAATGAAGTTTATTAAAACTAAGGCAAGAAGGAAAGAAAACTTAAGTATTCTTGTAACCATTAAAGAAAACAGGTCAATGGCTCCCCTTTCCCTACTTCAAAACTGTGATACCATAGGGTATCTTTAGTAAATTCTATACAAAATGTATAAAACAATAATTCCATTTCACATATATTATTTAAGAAAATAGAAAACATGATGGTACCACCTATTTCATTTTATGTGGGTAGTATAAATCTGATATATAAATCAAATTTAAAAATTGAAATAAAAGATCTTTATAGGGTAAAATAGAAAAATAAGAAATTTTATAATATCAGAAATTTTAAACAAAACATAGGCAAATAGAAGACAGTAATGTAAAGAAATATAATTATCATTACCACTGTGGACTTTCACCAGATCTTCAAATTCAGTTAAAATAAAAGCAATTTAAGGTAATTACTGAGATTAATTATAAAAGAGGAATAAATATCTATATAGAGGCATCAAGTTAAAAATATTTCATGATCATTAATAAGTACAAAACTTAAGCACTGGAATTAAGAGACAATTCCTTATTCTGATAAAGATATCTTTAAAAACAAACTAAGGTACACATATTTCCTGATCGATAGTAAAATGTTAAACAGTATAGTAGAAATTAATAACAAAGTAAGAATTTTCCCCATCATATCTTCTATTCCATTTTGCATTAGGGTCTTTAACAATACAGAAAGGCAAGTTAAAGAGATATTTTTCTCTTGAGCACTAACAATGTGCCTGCCAGACACTGCTGCCTGGATTTGCTTCTTTCTGACAAGACTCTAACTTGTGCCTCCCTGTACTTTCTCCATTTTTTCTCTCTGTATCCCCCTTTAAATCCACTGGGATAAGAATTCTAGATGCATATCACTGAAATTAAAAACATCGATTATACCTATCATCCCTTGAAAGTAAAGTTGACAGTCAATTCAAGATTCTCATCGCAGATGACTCAGTAGCATCTTTTGACAAAGTTGACACACTCTTTCCTCTCTCTGCATGTTCTTTATTAGTCTTCTGAGACACCTCGAGTTTTTAATTGTCCTATAGCTTAAGGGATATTTCTTCTCTATCATTTGTTGTTTTATCCTTTCTTCTCCCCAAACCCTCTATCACTATGCACAGGTCTTAATGTGAGTTTTCCCTTGAAAATAGACCTAGTCGCTCTTTTCTCTCTATACTCACTGTTTTCTTTCTTTCTTTTTTTTTTTTTTGATGGCATCTAGTTCCATGACATTAAATACCATCTGTGTGCTAACGATGCCTAAGAAGTCCCGGCTTAGATCTGAACACTCCATTTATTTTATAATACCCAAAGTTGAAATCTAGTTCTTTCTCCTAATGCAAATTTTTTTTTTCTAGTTGGTCAGGTTAAAAACCTTTAGAGTCATCCATAAGAACACTCTCTAACATTTCTGGTATGTAGTATAATACTCCAAAAATATCTATTGTATCAAGTTCAAGGCATAAGCCAGAGCGAGAATTTTAAAACATAATCTTCTGCTTAAAAATTCTATATCATCATCCCAGTTATTTTAGATTAAGAGTCAGAATTCATGCAAGACTCTATAACACATATATCAGTTTCTTATGCCTAGTACAACAAGTCACCACACACTCAGTGAACAGGACAACACAAATTTATTCTATTACAGTTTTAAAGATCATCAGTCTAAAATCAAGGAGCTTGTATGGTTCCATTCCTTCTGGAGGCTTCCGAAGAAACTTCCCCTTTCCAGCTATCTGCATTTCTTGGGTTGTGGCCCTTTGTCCATTTTCAAAGTACATAACTCCAGCCCTGGTTCCAATGCCGCATCTATTTTTTCTGACATTGACACTTGTTTCTCTCTTACAGTGATCCGTGTGATTACACCAGGATCGTCCGGACCCTCCACCCTAATCTCCCCCACATCAACATCTTTAGTTAAATCACATCTGCGTATCTCTTCTGCCCTTCAAAGTGACATGTCCACAATCTCGATGAGGACGTGGTCCTCTCCGGGAGCCATTATTCTGTCTACCACACCCTGCAGTTCCTGGGCCCCCCTAACCTCCCTGTCCTCTTCGTCTCCCACCTTCCACTTGCTCTGTTTGCTCCGGCCACATTCATCTCTTTGCTTTCCTCAAATAGTCACCAGAATATCCCAATTCCGAGCATTTGACTAATCTACTTTTTCTTCATAGCAACGATATCTCATTGAAAATTGGCTGCCTTTTCCACTTCCCTCAAATCCTGTGCTCAAAGATCACCTCATGAGGAAGCAGCTGCTCCTGCTCCCCTTCTCTGACCCACACTCTAATATCCCTTACCTTGCTTTAACTCTTTTTTCTGATAACACGCGTCATCTTCTATCACTAACCAGAAATATATTTCTTACATGTATTCTTAATTTCCTACATTTCTTAATGAAAATCTGAGCTCCAAGAAGACAGGATGTTTGCATTATTTTCAGTGACGTGACCTACTGACCTAGAGGGGAAGGGACTGGTGCTTTACACCTGTAATGCAGTTTGGAATGATGCAATCTCTAAGGAAGGAATGGATGAGCTATAGAAAAAAAAAAATCGCAAAACACTTGAAAAGTATCTTAATTAAGATGAAAGATTGCTGTTATTTAGGAAATATAACTTTAAACCATCAGGTTTTTTTTGTAGAGACAGAGTCTAACTTTATGGCCCTCGGTAGAGTGCCATGGCGTCACACAGCTCACAGCAACCTCCAACTCCTGGGCTTAGGCGATTCTCTTGCCTCAGCCTCCCGAGTAGCTGGGACCACAGGCATCCGCCAAAACGCCCGGCTATTTTTTGTTGCAGTTTGGCCTGGGCTGGGTTTAAACCCGCCACCCTCAGTATATGGGCCTGGCACCCTACCCACTGAGCCACAGGCACTGTCCAAAACCATCAGTTTTTTAAAAAAATTCTAAAATTATGAAGTTTGATTGATAACAATTCATAACAGGAATTCATATACTGCTGGTGGAAGTATGTGTTAGGTATAATACAGGAAGTTAATACGGCAATTTGTGGGAAAATTAAAGTTATGCACACATTATAGATTTTTCCCCAATTTTATGTACTTTAAAGATAATGTACATAAGCATCAGGAGGTAATGTTTATGGAAGCATTATTAGTAATAATCAAAGCCAAAGGGGGGACAATGTCATATATTTACTATCGATAGGATGTAAAACCAAGTTCAAACAGATTCATATAAAAATATACTCTACACAACAACTTTTGTCAAGGAAGAAAGAAAAAATAATATCTGAACTCTGATTATACTCATTAATTTTAGCAACAGGCAAATTTCTAGTATTTTATTTGGAAGTCTACATTCCTAAAGTGTAAACTGTAAAGAATTCCAGACATTATTATCACAGAAGAAAGCTTATCATCACCTGTAGGAAGGAAAAATGGTGTTGCTATTAATATGCCACAGAGATAGCTTCTTAGGGGCTAGCAATTTTCCTTGTCTTGGACCGAGAAGTGGTTACTCCACTTGAAGTATATGCATTGAAGTGCATATATGTGGGGTTTCTGCAAATTTCAGTATGCACTATATTTAAGAATTAAAAATAGTTAAAGGTCATTTAATATGGAGAATTTAAAGGTCAAAAGGAAAAAAATACCATGTTAATAAATATACAAACACTTTTTATTTAATTCATTTATTTATTTTTTTGCAGTTTTTGGCCAGGGCTGGGTTTGAACCCACCACCTCCAGTATATGGGGCCAGCACCCTACTCCTTTGAGCCACAGGCACTGTCCCAATATCAACACTTTTTACAAAGGCAAAATGACCGGGTACAGTGGCTCATGCCTGTAATTCTAACACCTAGGGAAGCTGAGGTGAGTGGATCTCCTGAGCTCAGGAGTACGAGACCAGCCCAAGCAAAAGGCACACCCCATTGCTACTAAACATTGAAAAAATTAGCCAGACTTTGTGACAGGAGACTGTGTCTGCCAGCACTCATCTCTAATTTAAAAAACCTAGCTGGAAGATGTGACAGGAGTCTGTGTCTCAGCTCCTGAGGAGGTGAGGCAAAAGGATCACCTGAGCCCAAGAGTCTGAGGTTGCTGTGAGCTATGGTGCCACAACATTCTACCCAGGGCGATACAGTGAGACTTTGTCTCAAATAAATAAATAAAATGCAAAATGATTTAAACATATGAAGAATGCTTAATCTCAATAATAAGAAATAAAATCTCACTTATGTTTTAATATAAAAGATTAAAAAAATAAACATTATAATAATACGGAGATCTGATATAGTTATAGAGAAACCGTTGCCTTCATAGATTGCTGTTGGTATAAATTGAAGCAGTCTCCCTGGGGGCTAATTTAGCAGTCCCTGTTGAAGTCTAAACTTTTTCAAGACACTGCTTCAGCATTTCACTTACAATCATATGTCCTAAAGATTTCCCAGCACTGTGTGAAATAGCACCTGTCATACTGCTGTATTAGCAAAATTTTTTAAAAGAACTAAATTTCCTTCACAAGTAAAATTGGTGAAACAAATTATGGTAAGGCAATTAAAAAGAATTCTATTCAGCTACAGGGGAAAAATGAAAAATATCTTTATGTATTGAAAAGAAATGATTCCCAGGTTATATTTTTAAGTTAAAAAAAAAAAACAACAACAAGACAAATTAGGCTGGGCATGGTGGCTCAATCCCATAATCTTAGAACTTTGGGAGATGAGGAGAGAGAATCTTTTGAAGCTGTATTTCTGGACAAGTCAGAGCAAGAGTGAAACTCCTTGTCTACAAAAAAGTTCAAAAATTAACTGGGTGAGCACGTATAGTCCCAGCTACTTGGAAGATGGAGGTAGGTATATCACTCAGTGAGCTCAGATGATGTCATTGAACTCTAGCCTGGATCACCAAGCAAAACTGTGTCTCAAAAGAAGAAGAAGAAGAAAAAAAAAAGCAGGTTATATTAATGTTTCATGATGTACCCTACCATGTTTGTAAAACGAGATCACACACTTATGTTTACCCAGCTCTAGAATTTTTCTTGGAATATAAACAAAACACTGGAAAATGTAAGGTACTATTTTAGGTACAGAATTATGTGTGCCCAAGGCTCATGGTGGGAATATTAGTTTTATCTGTACCCATCTTTCTCTTTTTATAAAGCCTACAGTGCATCTTAGAAGGGTACAGATGAAACTTACTAAATGCAGAATACAAACTTCTTCAGACAGTAACTAAGAAAATGCCATGAAGGCTATGTTAAACAGTTTGATGAAAATATTTCAGATTGCATATGAAGCCAGTACATTGTACCCCACGATTGCACTAATGTACACAGCTATGATTTAATAAAAAACGTTCAAAATAAAATAAAATAAAAAATAAAAAGCCTATGCATTGTCGGCTCGGTGCCTGTAGCTCAGCGGCTAGGGCGCTGGCCACATACACCTGGGCTGGTGGGTTCTAACCCAGCCTGGGCCTGCTAAACAACGACAACTACAACACAAAAACAGCCGGGTGTTGTGGCCGGCACCTGTTGTCCCAGCTACAGAAGGCTGAGGCAAGAGAATCCCTTAAGCCCAAGAGTTTGAGGTTGCTGTGAGCTGTGATGCCACAGCACTCTACTGAGGGCGACACAGACTGTTTCAAAAAAAAAAAAAAAAGCGTATGCATTGTGATTCCAAATATAAATTAATTAATTAACACATAATGTGTCGCATGTCACTTCCGACACCACTTTTCAGGGCCCAGGACTGGCCAGGTCTTGGGCCCAGCTTAACTAGGTTCCGGACGTGGACCGCTAAGTTACCTTGCTCTGGTACGGTTTCTCTTGGGTGGCTGAGGGCTATCTACTTTAGCTGGAGAGAGAGAGTGTGAGTCTTAGAGAGAGTAAAGCAGTCTTCTTAGAATAGATAGATCTTAGTCTTTAGCAGAGCTTGGTAATCTTCAGCAGAGAGAGGCGATGCTGGCTTTCCGCAGGCAGGAGAGGAGATGGACGGAGTCAGAATAAGTGAGTCTGTGATAGAATGCACATGCTCCTTCTGCCTTCGCTTCCAGCCTAATATAAGGCTGATTTAGAGCCTCTCAACACCGCAGGTGTACAGACTGCCAATTCACCGCTGCTCTCTTCTCGCCAGCTCTCATGCTTGTTAGGAGAGCTAAGTCTCTCTCTACGCCCTTTCCACCCAGGTGTTCCGTTATTGAGCTATATAGGTATTTCTCATAACTCTCATAGGCCATAGGCTATATGGGCTGCAACAATAATGGGTGCATAAGTTAATTGGAGTTTTCTATAAAATAGTTACAATATCCCTGTTACCTAGGCAATGTTAATTCTATATTCAATTAGAAAAGAAAATCAGCTTTTTTATATATAATAGCACTGCTTAATTAATTGGGTGTGGTATCCTCACATAATATTAATGAGAATATTATTAATAATAATGCTACAATGAAGTATAATGTTGAATTAGTATACTGTCTGGAATTGTATAATCAGGGTTAGAATCCCATCTCTAAAACTTCCTAGATTAGTTTCACCAGAAAACTTACTTGGACAATAGAGATATATTTTTTCTTACTTGTAAATGAAATATAATTGGAATTAACTCAGGTGGTTATTGGAATATTATGTAAAATAGTAAAATAAAATTTATAGATATCATAATCAAGATATGTCAAGAGGTTTCATAATATTATATATCTCATTATTTCTCACAAAGTAAGCTTTGTGGTAGCATTTATAATACTATTTTGCTTTCAGAAAAATGTCAACTATTGATAGAAGTGTTTTTAGAAATAGGTTTTTCTTGTAGGTGATTTAAATTAGCATGCTCTCTTATTTAGTGAGTATGAATAATGCTGGTTATCAGTTTACTACTGATTTTTTAATTCTAATTGTTTTTTTTTTTTTTGAGACAGAGCCTCAAGCTGTCACCCTGGATAGAGTGCTGTGGCATCACAGCTCACAGCAACCTCCAATTCCTGGCCTCAAGCGAGTCTCTTGCCTCCGCCTCCCAAGTAGCTGGGACTGCAGGCATCCGCCACAACACC
>CAUYRH010142172.1:0-14761 GCA_963574655.1 Perodicticus potto | reverse complement strand
ACAGAGCCTCAAGCTGTCCCCCTGGATAGAGTGCTGTGGCATCACAGCTCACAGCAACCTCCAATTCCTGGGCTCAAGCGAGTCTCCTGCCTCCGCCTCCCAAGTAGCTGGGACTACAGGCGCCCACCACAACACCTGGCTATTTTTTGGTTGCAGCCGTCATTGTTGTTTGGCCGCCCAGGTTGGATTCGAACCCACCAGCTCAGGTATATGTGGCTGGTGCCTTAGCCACTTGAGCCACAGGCGCCCAGCCCCTGCTGGGGTTTTGATTTGCATTTCCCTGATGATCAGGGATGCTGAGCACCTTCTCATTCACCTGTTGGCCAGTTACATATCTTCCTTTGAGAAATGTTTACTCAGAGCCTTAGTCCATTTTCAAATCAGGTCTTGTGCCATTAAGTTGTTTGAGTTCCGTGTATATTTTGGATAGAAACACCTGATCAGATACATGGTTTGCAGATATGTTCTCCCATTCTGTAGGTTGCCTTTCATTTGATTTTTAGTGGCATAATATTCAGGTAGAAATATAGACAAAATATAAATTATGCATTTTTCAACCAGAAGCCTGCTTTTTTCAAGGCTAACATATACAAACAGCTTTAGAAATATTCATACACCTGAAATATGTTGAACAAGTGGTTACACATGGACCATAAAGTTTCAGAGGAAAAAAAAGGAGCTTAGATCACCTAGTTACCTGGTTCAAACCACCCATTTTACAACTAAGGGAAGCCAGACCGGAAAGGGGAAGGTACTGATCAAAAACCGCAGAGTCAGTTAGTAGCTGCTGCCACACAGGACCCAATGCTCAAAACAGTGTGATCTGTGCAGCAGTTGGCGCCAGTCAGATTCCAGCAGCTCCACGGGGAGCTTGTCTGCTCTCATCACTGCTGTTAATTGGTATTTAATCTGGTAGGAGATTGAGGTTCCCAATATCCCGGACAACACTAATGTTAAATATTTAAGCTGCTTCGGTGTTTTCTGTACGATACAGAGAACTGTGGCCAGATTTTACATCTTGAATAAACCTGATTATGTATTTTGTGTAACCCATACATCTGGGAAATGTGGTAAGCTGTTCATAGAATTTAAACGCATCGTGTATACGTGCTTTACCTAGGCCCCAGGCCCATGCAAAAGATCTGACTCCTTAAGATCCGTGTGCGAGGGAACTGGCAGCTTTACTAACCTCCAGCAATGTTCCTTAGATATGTTTCCCACTTATGAAGAGGCACGGCCTAAAGTGAGCACTGACCATACAGCACAAAAAAGGTGAAAGCCATAATATAGTTTCAAATTCTGTAAAGCTTTTTAAAGTTCTGGCTGACCCTGCATTGTAATTTTCATGGTTGCTTTTGCACTTTATTCAGAAGAAGATTTGTGTTGGAATTTTGCAAAAAAAAAAAAAAAAAAAAATACAGGGGTAAAAAAAATCTATAATCATACATCTTCCCAGTCTCTAAATTCTCATACTTTGATTATTCAGATACTTTGGCTGTTTTTGAATGAAGTTAATGGGTATTTTTCTTATTGCTTTGAGTGTCCTATATACTTTGATATTAACCCATGTCTTGATTCATTTTGTGCTGTTAAAAGGGAAGAGCATGGACTGTACAATCTCTACTGAACTAATTTATTGACTTAATGCCTGTAGCAGCTGGGAACTCTAAGATTGAGGGACTCTGGTGAGGACCATCTTCCTGCATTGTGTCCTGGCAAACAGTGAGAAGGAGGGAGGGAGACAAGAACCCACTTCCACAATAAAAACCCACTCCTGCGATAATAGCCTTAATCCATTCATGAGGCAGACCCCTTGTAGTCTAATGACCTCTCATTTGGTCCTAACCCTGTTGCACTGGGTATTAAATTTCCCAACACAGGCTCTTGAAGGGGCACTTTCTGTCTCTGACCTTCAAAATTCATTTCCTTCTGACATGCATAATACATTTATTTTATCCCAATGGCCCCAAAGTCTTAACTTGTTCCAGGACCAACTCAAAAGTTCAAAGTTCAGTGTTTCATGTAAATCAGATATGGAAGAACACTTCATTTCACAGAACACTTCATCCTGAGAAAAATTCCTCTCCAGAGGTAAGCCTGTGAAATTAAAGACGTTATCTACTTCTAAAATATAATGATAGAACAGGCCTGTGATAAGGTGGCAATACCATCCCCAAAAGAGAAAAATAGGCAAGAAAAAAGAGGCAGCTGGTCCCAGGTATGTTCAAAACCCAGCAAGATGAACAACATTAAACCTAAAGGCTCCAGGATAATCTCCTGTGACCCCATGCCCCACCTTCTGGCCACACTGGGGCAAGGCTGGAGCTACAAAGGCTGAGACAACTATGTCCCAATGGGTTTGCTGTGTGTAACCCTCCTGTCTGCTTTCATGGGTTGGAGTTTTGCACCTACAGCTCCCCCAGGCTGGTGTTAGGCACAGTTAGCTTTCCAGTTCTGGGACCTCAGAGTCAGGTGCAGCACGTGACCCCACTAGGCATTGCCCTCAAAGGGACTCTCTATGGTGGCTCTGACCCAGTTGCAATTTTTGACCCAGGCTGTGAGGCTTTCTGAGGCATCCTTTGAAATCCAGGTGGAGATCACCATGGCCCCACAGCTGGTGCACTCTACAAGTCAGCAGTTTTAGCACCAAATAGATACTGCCCAGACATTCCGGTTGTGCCCTCTGTAATGGTGGCATAAGCTGCACTTGGGTCTGCTTGAACCGTGGCTGTGGCTACCGAGAAGAGCTGCAGTGGAACACAAGCAGCAGAGACTCGCGCAGCCCTGGGCAGCAAGCCCTCGCTGCCTTTGAGCCCCTAACATTCTGAGCCCAGGATGGAGGGGCAGCCTGAAAGGTCTTGGAAATGCCTCCTCCTACTATCGTGATGAGTAGGACCCAGACTCCTCTTAACCTTACCAGTCTCTTATCAAATGGTTGCTTTGCCATAACCGTGGTATTCTCTCCGGAAGACTTTTTTTGCTCTTTACATGGCCAGGCTGGAGATGTTCCCAATTTTTATATTCTGCTTCCCCTTTAATCATTAATTCCATCTTTAAATTATTTCTCTCTTCTCTCATTTTACTGTATCCAGTTAAAAGAAGTCATGTAGATCTGTCAATATTTTGCTAAAAAGTGTCTTCCACCGGGATATCCTAGTCCATTGCTCTGAGATTCTGTCTTCCATAAAGCCTTAAGGCCTGGGCATAATTCAGCTAAGCGTTCTAGCAGTTTATAAAATGGATGGACTTTACGCCAATTTTCAATAAGACATTTCTTATTTCTCTCTGAGACCTCATCAGAATGACCTTTACAGCCGGTATTTGTAAGAACATTCAGATCACAATCACTTAAATAATCTCTAAGAACTTGCAAACTTTGCCTGAAGTTTTTCTCCTCTTCCCAGTCCTCAGTAGAATAAGCCTTTATACGACATTCACCACAGTAGTGGATTTTTCTAGCCTGGTCCTCAAAACTCTTCCGATCTTTGCCCACCATCGAGTTCTAAGGCCATGTACACATTTTCAGGCATGGGTTAGGATGACATCCCATTTCCATCCCATTTCCATCTTACTTTACTCTGTGCTCTATAAGACAATGTTACAGACTGGGTAGTTTATAAATAATTGAAATGTATTTTGCGTGGTTCTGAAGGCCGCAAAGTCCAGTACCTAGAGGTCAGCACCAGATAAGGCCCTTCTTTCTGCCTCATCCCATGGCAGAAAGGCATAGAAACGGGGAGAGAAAGAGAGACTGATGGACAGACAGAAGTGGAGCTGAACTTGTTTTTTATAAGGAACCCACTTCCCCAACAACAAACCCGATCCAATAGCATTGATACATGGAGGAAGGCAGAGCCGTCCTTGCCACACTGTCACATTTGGGATTAAGTTTCCAGCATATACTATTGAGGGGGCACATTTAAACCATAGTAGCTCCTTCTCAAAAATAGGATTTACAGGATCGGCGCCGCAGCACAGTGGTTACGGCATGGGCCACATACACTGAGGGTGGTGGGTTCGAACTCGGCCCAGGCCAACTAAACAACAATGGCACCTGCGACAAAAAATAGCCAGGCATTGTGGCAGGTGCCTGTAGTCCCAGCACTTGGGAGGCTGAGGCAAGAGAATCACTTAAGCCCAAGAGTTTGAGGTTGCTGTGAGCTGTGATGCCATAGCACTCTACTGAGGGTGCCATAGAGAGACTCTGTCTCAAAAAAAACTAAAATGTATATGATTTACAAACATTTTCTCTCATTCCATAGCTGCCTTTTCATTTTGTTGTTTACTTGGCTACACAGAAGGTTTTTCATTGTGTGGAGTCCCACTGGTTGATTTTTGTTTCTATTTCCTGTGTTTTTGGTGTCACAGCCAAAGGGATCATCACCAAGATCAATGTGAGGGAGCTTTTCCCCCTGTTTTCTTCTAAAAGTTTATAGTTTGGGGTTTTATGAATAAGTCTTAAATTAGTTTATTTTTAGTTAATCTTTATATGTGGTGTAGGAATTCCTTTCGTTTACATGTGGGTAATATTTGTTTTATATATTTAGGTGCTTCAATGTTAAGTGAATATATATATGTATTTTATATTCTCTTGATAAATTGTTCATAATGATCTTTTTTAACTCTTCTTATAGATTTTTGACTGAAAGTCTATTTAATCAGATAAAAGTATAGCCACCTTTGTGGTCTCTCTCTCTCTCTCTCTCTCTCTCACACACACACACACCCAGGCTAGAGTTCAGTGACATGATCATACCTCACCATAATCTTGAACTCCTGGACTCAAGTCCTCCCACCTCAGCCTCCCAAGTAGCCAGGACTACAGGCAAGTGCTGCCATGCCCAGCTATTTCTTTTTCATATTTTTTAAGAGATAAGGATCTCACTAGATGGCTCAGGCTGGTCTCAAATTTCTGACCTCAAGCAATCTTACTGCCTCAGTCTCCCAAAGTGCTGGGATCACAGTTATGAGCTACCATGCCCAGCTCTATCTCAGAGCTGTCATCTTATTAGGCCTGAGAAACAAGTTTGCAAACTTGCCATTTCATTGTGTGTTTATGTGGCAGCACTGTACAACCAACCAAGTCGGGCTTCATAGCCTTGGTGTGAGGTGTCTCACAGCTGTGTTCATACCAACATGTAGCAGTGTCTTGCTGAATGGCGTTCATTATTGTTGTTGCATGCTTTTGTGTGCTGTGTGATGACAGATCTGATGGTCATTCCAGAAAAGAGTTGCAAAATGTTTTGAAGGGTGGACTAGGCACTGGCATTGATGCATAGCTTCCCAAGGAGAGTACTTCAAAGGTGACCATGGTGATATTCAGAAATGAGGTATGCAGCACTTTTTCTACAATGAGTTCATGAATTATATTGTCAAGCCTCGTATTTAGTTTTCTGATTTATTTTGAGTTGATTTTTGTATATGGTGTGAATAAGGGTTCAACTTTACTATTTTGGATGTGACTCTCCAGTTGTCCCAGCACTTTTATGGAAAAGAATTTTCTTTCCCCCATTGAATGGTCTTGGCATCTTTTCCAAAATTAGTTGACCATAGATACGTTTATTTCTAGACTCTTAGTTTTATTCCAGGGATCTTTATATCTATCCTTGTATCTGTACCATGCTGTCTTGGTTACCACAGCTGTATAATTGTTTTGTAGGAAGTTTGAAATAAGGAAATGTAAATCTTCCAAGTTTGTTCTCTACAAGATTATTTTGGCTATTCTGGGCTCTTTACAGTTCCAAATGAATTTTAGATCTATCTGGCCAATTTCCACAAAGAATTCAACTTCTTACTTGAACTAGATGAGTAGTTAATTTTAAAAAATGTGTTTCCCCTTAACACAAGAAAGCTATTTTAAAGTCAGACATACAAATTAGACAAAGCAGGTATCTTATATCAAGAGCACATAAGAAAAATTTATTTTTTCAGCCAGGCAGATTTAGCACTATCAGAAAATTCAATCTTGTCTTCCTAGAAAGAAAATTAACTTTTACACAAGCAAGATAACATATTAAGGTCCTGGAGTTAAAGGTCAGTGGGAATTACTTCTACTACCTCCATGAGCAGACACTCCTCACCTCTTCCAATATCTTAAATCCAATCTTCCCATGTAGGTCTAAAGCATATAAAGCAACGCTCACTCCCATTACTGGTGTGTGGAGGAAGATTGTAGACTAATGCTTAGGTGTATTTCTTTTCTTCCTTGTAGTAAATTTGCATTCCAAGGAGAGAACAGTGAGCATTGAGGAGGCTGATAGCTTTAGAAAATTACTGTTCACTTGGCTTCTGACCGAAACAGTTTGCATCCATTTCGCAGGAATATGTACTATACCGAGCAATTTGGTAAAATGTCAACTTGTCCTGAAAGGAAGAGCTCTAAAGGAATTTTTCCTCAACTTATTTTACTTAGAAATTTCTAGAAATAAACTAAATTCTAAAATACCTCCATAAGCAGCTTAGTTTTTTTAATTAATGAAAGTATTCAGATATAGTCCCCACTTCACCCCAATCCATAAGGTATTCCCAAAAAATAATTCCCTAAAAGGTGTGACCAATCATTGTCCGTGTAAAGCAATGAGAAGATAAGAGGTTTATGCCATCTGCTCAATGAAAACCACAAATGTAAATGCTTCTTTTCATTATTTCTATTCTTTTTCTCTTAATTCTTATTCTGAGAATTTATCTCAATTTATAAAGTGGACATATATTATTGGAACCTTAGAATCACTTTTAATTGTTTTATGCAGGAAAATAAAACTACAAATGAGCCATGCTTTATACAAGAGTATTTTTCTGACAACAAGTATAAAGCCATATTTCACTTTTTCCCATGTGAACGATGCTTTCGTGGAGATTTATGCTCCTCGCCGGGGATAGGAGATTGATAGCCAAACAATGAATGCTACAATGATAACTCACTCCATAGCAATTCAAATTAGTAGCATGGGCTTGGCGCCTATAGCTCAGCAGCTAAGGAGCCAGCCACATACACCAGAGCTGGCAGGTTCGAATCCAGCCCAGGCCTGCCAAAAAACAATGACAACTACAACCAAAAAAACAGCTGGGTGTTGTGGTGGGCGCCTGTAGTTCCAGCTACTTGGGAAGCTGAGGCAAGAGAATCACTTAAGCCCAAAAGTGTGAGGTTGCTGTGAGCTGTGACACCACAGCACTCTACCCAGGGTGACAACTTGAGACTCTGTCTCAAAAAAAAAAAAAAATTAGTAGATGTAACAAGACCAGGGGGTTGCAGCTCAGCGGTCAAAAAAGATTAGCCCCCAAAATACCACTTTGGGCGATATTATTATTTAACAATGTGATTGGGGGTAAGTAGTTCTGATCCCATTTATTTTTATCTAGACATAGGATAAAAATATTCATCTTAAAGCATTGCTCTGATTGTAGAAAGAAAAACACAAAGGAAGGAAGGAGAAAGAGAAAGAAGGAAGAAAGGAAAAAGAAGAAGGAAAAGACGGATGAATAAAAACTGCATATTCATAAATATAAGACTATTCATAAATATAAGACTGTAAGAATCATGCCCCCCTACTCTTAATTATACATAGACTGCAAAAAAGCTCAGCTCTAAGTATGACTTAAAATTTATGTTTTAATTTTAATTGTTTTTTCAAGCTTAGACATAATTTTGAGAAATAATCAGAATGATCCCGTGTCACTAACACAGATATTTAGGGAAGACTCTATTGCAACTTTTCTGTCTGAAATTCTTTAGGGAGCGAGAGGAAACTACTCAAATCATACATTTAGCCATGTCGCCCCCCAAACCCTGCTTTTTCTCACTTTGTGCCACTAGATGGCACACCTATACAAACCAAGAAATGTTTACAAGGGTCATTAACCTGGGGTTAAAGTAAGTCTTTGTGAAATTGCACATCCGGGGCATCTTAAACAGGGAAAGATGGAGAGTGCCTGGCAAACCACATTTTTGACTATTAGGAAATCATTTGGGAAAATATCAATTTGGCCGTAATACAGCGTATTAGCTTCTGAGGTCTGTTGTTAACATCATAACATAAAATGAGTGGCTTAAAACAATGAAAGCATCACCCCACAGGTCTGGAGACTAGAAGTCAGAAGCAAGATGCCAGCAGAGCTGTTTCCTTTTGGGGGCCCTGAGAAAGAACCTTGCCCAAGGCGCAGAGCACACTGTCCCAAAATGTGGCGCCTTGGCATTTAAGAAAACAGCAGAAGCAGAAAGGTGACTTCCACTTTCTCCCCTTCCCCACCCCCTGAAGCAGATCGTGATTCTGATTTGAGAGGTAGAGTCCTTAATACCCAGAGGGAAGGAACATTCTTACCTCTGGTAACTCGGAGACACGGAGAAGAACCTGAACAAACAGGCCTGGCTGTTTCCCCCCACATTGTAACCAATAGACCACACTTTTCATCATTTCATTATTTCCAGTTACACTTGCCCACAACTATCCACTTCTCTATTAGACTTGGCATAAAAAAAATACACAAGGCTTCTCTATTTCTTTGGGTCTTCATTTCTGAAGACCTGTGTGTCTCACAAAAAATATATCCAAAAAAATTGGTATGCTTATCTTGTTCATCTTTTACTACAAGGCCCTCAGCTACAAAGCAAGCAATGGGCAAAGCAATCTTTTTCTCCCCCCTACATACATTTCCCAGTGTCTGGTGACTGCCAGCAACCCTCAGCTTTCCTCAGCTTGTACACACATCACTCCAGCCTGCCTCTGCCTCTGCGTGCTGTTCCCTTCTGTGTCGGTGCCTTCCCACAGCCTCTCATAAGGACACAGGTCATTGGAGGTAAGGCTGCGCAAATCCAGAATGACATCATCTTAACGAATCACATTCGTAACGCCCCTATTATTAAATAAGATCCCATTCTGAGGTTCCAGCTGGACATGAACATGGGGCAACCTTATTCAGTCTAGTACTCACGGCCACACCCAAGCTGTGCAAGTGAGTTCAGAACCTGGCCCCACCAGCGATAAGCAGAGAGACTCAGGGACAAAGGATGTGACCAGACTAAACACTATGTCTTCATCTTGTTACAAAAGGAAGAACAGTGTCTGCCTCGTATAGTGAAGATTAAATGAGTCAATACATGCAATCTACTTAATGTCTGGCACATAGTAGGGGCTCAATAAAAATTTATTATTGTTATTGCTGTCATTGCTATTATTGCGATTAAAAAATGGGACTCTTTATCTTATGTTTCACTCCAGAGCCTGAAATAAGGAGCTCTCCAATGATGTACCCAAGTTTTGAAGAAATGATGAAGCAAAATGCATCTCCTGAAAGACCGAGTCTTCTTTGTCTATACCCTCTCACCGCCAGGAAACAACCCCTAAGCCCCTTCATTATTTTTATCATGTATTTCTTAATTTTACCGAGTCTACTTTCCAGAAAGGATTTGCAATGGCATTGTCCTTGTGTTTGTTCCCCCACCTCCTCAGGCTATAAACATGCCCCAGGAAGGGTTTGTGTTTAGAAGAGCCGGAGGACAGAGCCTCAGTAGTGTTTTATGAATGGTGGAGATGCGACTGTGGCTGCCATCCGGCCCAAATCCGAACTACCCAAGGACATAGAAGGGGGGGGCTAGGCTGGGGCTTGGGCAGCACAGCAGAGGTTGTGACACACAAACACAATTGGGGGCAGAAATCAGAAGTGGATATGGTGGATAAAGGGAAGCTACAGGGAGAGCCCTTCAAGGCTCTCCAGAGGGGAGGAGGTCAGAGGCAGCTGAGAATCAGCCAGTTGGAAGGAGTATGGTTCTCCAAGAGAAGCTGGTACTCAAAGAGAAGTGAGTGAGAAGAAAAGTCTTTCAAGAGCCTCTGGGATCCACAGAGACAAAGACTCTGAGAATCCCCACCCAGAGACCCCCTAAGGAGCTCATCTTCCACACTCCAAAAACAAACCCATTAGGCAGTGCCCAGAGCTCAGTGGGTAGGACACTGGCCACATACACGGAGGCTAGTGGGCTCGAACCCAGCCCGGGCCAGCTAAAACAACAATGACAACTGTAAAAAAAACCAAACAAACAAACACATCTCACTGCCTACAATCTGCTCTGGCTTCTGCTTCCCTTTCCAGAGAAGGTCTCCACCAGGCTCACCGTCCACAAGCCAAGGGTCTATGGGATCCATCTCTTATCCTCATGTCCCATGTCCTATGAGTTTGCCAACTTCAGAGTTGCTCGAATTCATCCCCTCAGCCTCTGCCTCATCCCATCACCCGCAAAAAGCCACCTGCACAAACTTAGAGCCCAGGAATTCTGTCATCTGAGCCCCCGCCTACCTGAGAAGTGAGTAAGAGCACTCACTTCTTACTAGATGATCTCACTTTTCTGGTCCCCTGAAACTCCTCTGTCAGGAAGATGAGCACTTGCTGAGCGGATATATTAATGAACAAATGCATCACCAGAAAAGAGGAAGGGCTGTGGAGTTTCCAGGGGGGCAAATAAGTTTGCAAATACGTTGCTGTCAAATTATGTCTTTCAATAAAACACTCTGGCGTTCCACTGTGGGATGAAAGGAGCCCTGTCCGCCGGGAGGGTATTGCAGAAGCACAGATTCAGGCTCATGTGTTCTCAGGCCCAGCTCAAGCCAAACCCTGTGATGCCCGGTCCACTGCGAGACCACGCGCCCGCCCTGTGATTAGTAGCGCTCCTCTCTTCTATAGAAGATGCAGTGTGGGGACTGCAGAGAGCAGCCCCTCACAGACACAGACGCAGATATCGCCGCTTAGACATAGAAAAAGACCTATCAAATTTGGCCAAAGTGAAAGACAGGAGAGCAGACTCTTAGATCGGTCTTGTCACAGAAAGGATGGATGGAGCATTTAAGGAGGGGGGTGGGGAAGGTAAGGAAAGTCGGGGTTGCTCTTGGTCCTAGGTTACACCTTGAGTAACCAGGCGTCGGGGCAGCAGCAGGCAGTTGAAGCTTTTCCAAGGGCATTCATTCCTTCCACCGAACAAACTTGCAGATTCTCCTGGTGACTTTGGAGACTCCTGACTAAATCCTCCTGCTGGACAAAGAAATGGTGCCTCTGTGGTTAATAACTGCTGTGAGAATAAGGGGCAGGAAGCAGGCAGTTATAGAGTGAAAACAACCAAGAGCCCGGACACTGAAGTCTCAGGGGCCCCCTACCAGAGTAGAGATTCTATCTTTCGCAGCCCTCGAGCAGTAGTGGTGTGAGTACCCCACACAATGGTGTTTATTGAAGGACAAGATCTAGAGCCCCAGGCCCTGGGGACTGCAAGTTTTCTCCCAGGCTGGGTCTTTGACACAGGCCCTGACAATCCATCTGGTGTGTGGTAGAAGCAGAAACGCCTGTTTTGGACTAATGTTCACTGCTGCTCCAGCAAGATGCCAGCAGCAGGCAACCCTGCCACAGGGACAGGACCCAGGAGAAGGAACCATGGTGACAAGAGCAGTGAGAAGGAGTCAGGCAGGGAGCAGGACGGGAGCTGAAGTTGATTCATGGATACAACCTGTGGCAAAAGTCCAGGAGGCGAATTTCAGATGGATTAAGTCAGGTGAGATATTATCAGAAAGGGGACCGATGTGCTGGAGCCCACAGGCAAGTATAAACCATTCATATGCATGCTCTACATGGGTCTTGTTATGGACGGAATTGCGCCCCCAAAGTTCATAGGTTGAAGCCTCAACCCCCAGTGTGATGGTATTTGGAGACAGAGCCTTTTGGAAGGCAATTAAGGTTAAATGACATAGGGATGGAGCCCTGCCCTGATAGGGCTGGTGTTTTGTAGGAAAAGGAAGAGATGCCAGAAGTTTCACTCTGTATTTCTGAGTGCACAGACGAGGCCATGGCAGAGACAACTGAAAGAGAAGATGGCTGTGAAGTATAAAAAAGGGGTATTTGAAAAACAAAAAAGATGTATTTGGGGACAACTGGGGTTTGTCCTTGATTCTTGGCACACAGCTTCTAAAATCCTTAGAATTTCTTGAGTTTTAGGGTGAAAAGAGGGTCTTTTGCTATTCATAATAAGCCCATTTTATTATATCTGAATTTATGCTAAAGAGATGATCTTGGAGGGTGAGGGTAGTTGGAGGGGAACGGAGCCTGAGAGTATAAAGTTGGAACTTTATCTCCTAACTTCCAGGGATGGGAGGGGGCTGGGGATTGAGTCAATCATCAAAGGCCATTATAATTATGCATCACAGGATAACTTCTTATCAAACCAAACAGGGATCCCCGCATAGTAAAGCCAGACATGGACGCCAAAAGTTGCAGTGGGAGAAAGCACTTTATTTTCAGGGTGCTGTATAAGGACTAAGGCCGGTCGTGGGGGCCGTGACCCTGGCACCTGGAAGACTGCTCTGGGGCCTGCACAATCTCAGTGCCTTTGTCTTGCAGAAAACCCATCATTTCTAGGAATCAACTCAGAAGGTTAAGTAGTTAAAGGAGAGGAAAAGAAACATGTCATTAAAATTTGTTCATGGAGCTGGTTGCAGGGACAGAATCTCCTGTGCTCAGGACCCTTCCAGACCTCACCGACCTCTTCACTTGGCTGTTATTCTGTATGCTTTGTAATAGCCCTTATAACAGACCAGTAAACACAAGTGTTTTCCCGAGTTTTATGGCCTCTTCCAGTAAATTATCAAACTTGAGAAAAAGATCAAGGGAACCCCAGATCTTTAGCCAAGTGGGGCAGAAACATGGGTAACCTAGAGATCTACTACTTGGGATTGGCATCTAAAGTGGGGGGCAGGCTTGTGGGACTGAGCCCTCAACTTATGGGGTCAGTACTGCTCCTGGTAGTTAGTGTGAGAATGGAGCAAAATTTGGGGGCACTTCATTGGACCAGAGAATCGCTTGGTTTGGAATACCTCCACATTAAGTGTAGATAAACAGGTTTTGCCTTTCAGTGGCCATTTGCAACTCAGGCAAGAACACTCACTGGACACCAAATTTGCTGGCACCTTCATCTTGGACTTCTAGCCTTCAGAACTCTATTGAGAAAATAGGTTTCTGTTATTTAAGCCATCCAGTCTCAGCTGTGTTGACAGGGCAAACAGAGTAATATACGTATCTTTTGAAAGACTGTGCCCCACCCCCTGTGGTTAGTAGCACCCCTATCTTTCTGTAGAAGATGCAGTGTGATGGCTGCAGAGATCAGCCCCTCGCACACACACACGTGATAAAAGAATGGATCTATAACTGTGGTGTCTTGAGCATCAACCAAGCAAACTGAGGGAAAGGATCCTGAAATTAGCCTGTACCAGTCATCAGTGGGGCCAGATCTCTCTTCATGAAAGGATCATGTAGGGACCTCCCAAAGCAGAGCATTGAGGCCGTGACTCAAATGGTTTGGGAACTCAGAAATACCAAGATGGTCACACTGTCCCTGAAAGCCTGACTTCTGAGCGTCTGTCTAGGTTCTCCTGTGTTCTTCACCAGTTTTCTGGCTGGCCTGTCCTGGGATGCTTCTGCTTTGGGATAAACACTCTAACCTCCATGAACATGAGGCTTCTTGACTACATCTGTGCTACAGTCTGAGGATCTGAGAAATTCAGATCACTGTGAATCTCTGGCATGATTGATAAATGCATAAATCTCTTCCATCTTTTTGGGTTCTTACAACAAATAGTCTTTAATGAAATTTTTGATTATATTCCATGTAGATCCAATTAAGAAAATTATTTTTTCCAGTCGACATTTTTTTTTTTCTTTTGTAGAGACAGAGTCTCACTTTACCACCCTCGGGAGAGTGCCGTGGCGTCACACAGCTCACAGCAACCTCCAACTCCTGGGCTTAGGCGATTCTCTTGCTTAAGCCCCTGAGTAGCTGGGACTACAAGCGCCCACCACAACGCCCGGCTATTTTTTTGTTGCAGTTTGGCCGGGGCCAGGTTTGAACCCACCACCCTTGGTATATGGGACCTGTGCCCTACCCACTGAGCCACAGGCATGGGCCTCCAGTCAATGTTTTTGACTGTTTTCTTTCCATAACCCCCCAAAAAATTATTTATATTTTTTGTAAAAGTTAAAGAAGTCTTATCTCAGTCTTTTAGCCTGCTGCAACAAACTACCATAAACTGGGTGGCTTATAAACAGCAGAAATTTATTTCGTACAGTTTTAGAGTCTGGCAATCTAATATCAAAACACTGTAAGCCTCAGTCTTTGGGGAGGGCTTTCTCTGTAACAGATGGCACCTATTTACCTGCCTGTCCACGGCATCTCCGTGTCCTCACGTGGGGGAAGGACGAATGAGCGCACTTGGGCCTCTTTTATAAGGGCTCTGGCCCATCCTTGAGAGCTCTGTTCTCATGATCTGATCACCTCTAAAGGCCTCAACTCCAGATACCACCACCTCGGGAGTTGGAATTTTAACATATTAATTGGGGGGGATATAAACACTGAGTTCATTATAAAAGCAGATATCGAAACATTTTTGAAAATTGCTTATTGTTAAATATATGAGCTAGTGCCTTTCCCAACAATGAGCACACATGAAATGATCTTCCCTTGGATGTTATGTGTATAGAAAGTTGGAAACAATTTCTCCTCTGTCTGGGAGTAGAGAGAGCACTTCACTTTTTGAGCACTACTAAAAGTAAATGTTTTCTGCTGATATCCATGGAGATCCATCATTCCAGATGTTTCTTTTTTTTTTGAGACAGAGCCTCAAGCTGTCACCCTGGATAGAGTCCTGTGGCATCACAGCTCACAGCAACCTCCAATTCCTGGGCTTAAGCGAGTCTCCTGCCTCTGCCTCCCAAGCAGCTGGGACTACAGGCGCCTGCC
>CAUYRH010142165.1:0-27298 GCA_963574655.1 Perodicticus potto | reverse complement strand
CCTCCCAAGTAGCTGGGACTACAGGCGCCCGCCACAACACCTGGCCATTTTTTGGTTGCAGCCGTCATTGTTGTTTGGCGGGCCCAGGCTGGATTCAAACCCGCCAGCTCAGGTGTACGTGGCTGGCGCCTTAGCCCGTTGAGCCACAGGCGCCGAGCCCTAGGCATCTTTTTATCCAGAAAACTTGTGCGTGTCTACATACCCATCCAGGTGTCTGTAATATTGTGAATGTGTGCACACCTACTCATTAAGCTGACACTTACAAAAACTTTTCCATATGCCAGACCCAGGGACGAAATGGACACAGCTCCTCTCCTCAATAGGTTCATGTTCTAGAAGGGAGACTAATGCATACACAGGCACGTGGAGTGGGAAGTGATGAGTGCTATCTGAGCCAAAAATTGAATCCAGGTCTGCCTTTCAACTTCCCCTAATCACTTCCCAGTTTGTGGTCACCAGTGTGTATGCCTCTCTCTATTAATGTGCTACGTTTGTGGGCACGTGTGACATTTGCTAATGTATGTTTGTGGCATGGGCAGGTGCATTCCCATTTATGTGTATTGTGTACTTCTTTTTTTGCGCGACAGAGCCTCAAGCTGTCACCCTGGAGAGAGTGCCATGGCATCACAGCTCACAGCAACCTCCAATTCCTGGGCTCAAGCGAGTCTCCTGCCTCTGCCTCCCAAGTAGCTGGGACTACAGGCACCCGCCACAACGCTCGGCCATTTTTTGGTTGCAGCCATCATTGTTGTTTGGCGGGCCTGCGAACATGCCAGGTCAGGTGTACGTGGCTGGCACCTTAGCCCGTTGAGCCACAGGCGCAGAGCCTGAGAGTGGTTTTGATTTGCATTCCGCTGATGATTAAAGATGATGAGCATTTTTTCATGTGTTTGTTGGCTATTTGTCATCTTTGGAGAAATTTCTTTTCAAGTCTCTTGCCCACTTAAACATGGGGTTGTTTGTTCTTTTCTTACTGTTTGAATTCTCTAGAGATTCTAGTTATCAGACCTTTGTCAAATTCACAACATGCAAAAATCTCCCATTCCAAAGGCTGTCTGTTTGCTTTATTTGTGGTACCCTTAGCTCTGCAAAAGCTTTTTAACTTGACCAAATCCCAGTTATTTTGGTGTTGCTGCAAGTGCCAGGGGGGTCTTCCTCATAAAATCTTTTCCCAGGCCAGGATCTTCCACAATTTTCCCCATACTCTTTTCTAGAGTTTGTATTGTTTCATGTCTTAAATTTAAATCTTTTATACAGCGAGAATCAATTTTTGTCAATGGTGAGAGGTGTGGGTCCAGTTTCAGTCTTCTACATGTGCCTAACCAGTTCTCCCACCACCATTTATTAAATAGCAATTCTTTTCGCCATTGAATGCTTTTGTTAGGCTTATCAAAGATCAAATGGTGATATGTTGCTGGGTTCATCTCTAGATTCTCTATTCTATTCCATAGATTTATGTTTCCATTTTGGTGCCAGTACCATGCTGTCTTGATCACTATAGACTTGTAGTATAACCTGAAATTTGGCAACATGGTGCCTCCAGATTTGTTTTTATTTCTAAGAAATTTATTTGCTATCTGGGTTTTTTTCTGGTTCCATATATGAATCAAAGTACTATGTTTCAAGTTCTTTAAAGTATGACATTAGTGTTTTGATGGCGATTGCATTAAATCTATAGATTGCTTTGGGTAGTATGAACATTTTAACAATGTAGACTCTTCCCAGTCATGAGCATGGTATGTTCTCCCATTTGTTAACATCCTCTGCTATTTCCTTTCTTAAGGTTTCCTAGTTCTCCTTATAGAGATCTTTCACATTCTTTGGTAGATATATTCCTAGGTATTTCATCTTTTTTGGTACTACTATAAAAGGAATAGAGTCTTTGATTTTATTCTTGGCTTGACTATTGTTGGCATATATGAAGGCTACTGATTAGTGGACATTGATTTTGTATTCCAAGACATTGTTATATTCCTCAATCACTTCAGAAGTGATTCTTATCAGCCACAACTATTTCATTGGCCAGAGTAAGTCATATGGCTGCAACTGACTTCAAAAAGATAGGGGTGTCCAATTCACATGCAGGAAAGAGCACCAAATATGCATAAATAGTGATGTCTATTAAAGAATGTATCACCTCAAAATTATAACCTCAGAAAATTTTAAAAGGGGGTTCATACAAGAGGAAATACATCATCTAAATAGGCCTATATCTATTAAAGAAATCTGTTTAATAATTTATAACCTTCTAAAACCGAAAGCAGTAGGCCCAGATGAGTTCACTGGACAATATGACCAAACATTTAAGGAAGAAATCATACCAATTCTTTACGATCTCTCTTGGAGGATAGGAGTAAAGGGGATACTTCCTAACTCATTCTATGAAAGCAGCATTACCCTAATACAAAAACCAGAAAAAGACATTACAAGAAAACTATAGACCAATATTTCTCATGAACAGAGACAGAAAAATCCCAAACAGGGTATTAGAAAATTTTTATCCAATAATGTATAAAACAAATTATCCTTCACTACCAAGTAGGGTTTATCCTGCATAAGGCATAATTCCATTTATATAAATGTCCAGAGTAGGCAAGTCCATAGAGGTAGAAAGTAGATTGGTGGTTACATAGGACCAGGGGATGGAGGGGGAAACGAGAGTGACTGCTAATGTGGACAAGGTTTCTTTATCAGGTAATGAAAATATTCTAGAATTAACTAGTGGGCTATTTGCATAACTCTGTCAGTATACAAGGAACACTGAATTGTACACTTTAAATTGGTGCAATTATGCAATTTATAATGGGTGAATAGTATGGTATGTTAATTATCTCTCAATAAAGTTAATAAAAACGTATAAAACATATTTAAGGTTATAATAGTAATAAAAGGCACCTCCACCAAGCTTTAGAAAAAGTTTATCCTCAGTGCTGACAAAGTCCACTGGGACAATGCTCAGATGCACCCTGCTCCTTACTACCTAGGGAGCTACTATCACAACGTTGGTTTCATCATTTCTTATTTTTCTTATTAGTTTTGCCACGTCTTTATATTCCTAAAGATTGTTAGGTTGTTCTTGTTTTTGTCCTTTTTAAGAATGTGTTATTTGCCCATTTTTTTCCTAATGGGATGTTTGCCTTTTCTTACCAATCATTAAGACTATTTTTGTTAAGAGTTTTTTTTTTTAAGTAGATTTTTATTTATTTCTGACTCTGATTCTCATTCAACCTACTCGAAGGTAAACATCAGATGCTTTCAGATGCTATTCAGCTCATTCCCACGATAATTAACTCAGGTTAAAATTCCATCTCCTTTTCTCTCTCCCTCTGGGTAGATCCCCACAGTCAGGGAGACTTATTTCATCAGAGTTGATTGCCAGTGGTGGAAGCAGGAGCTCTTGTGCCTGCCTTTTTGATTCAGGTTGGGTGGTAAGAGCTTTTTCATATATTAAAAACATTCACCCTCTGCTGGCTTTTAAAAAAAAATTGGCTTTAGGCTTGGCGCCCGTAGCTCAAGCAGCTAAGGCGCCAGCCACATACACCAGAGATGGCGGGTTCAAATCCAGCCTGGGGCTGCCAAACAACAATGACAACCACAGCCAAAAAATGGCCAGGTGTTGTGGCGGGTGCCCTGTGTTCCCAGCTGCTTGGGAGGCTGAGGCAAGAGAATCGCTTAAGCCCAGGAGTTGGAGGTTGCTGTTAGCTGTGTGATGCCACAGTACTCTACCAAGGGTTACAGCTTGAGGCTCTGTCTCAAAAAAAAAAAGGCTTTACCTTATCAGCAAGTTTTTTTTTTTTTTTTTTTTTTGAGTCAGAGCCTCAAGCTGTCACCCTGGATAGAGTACCATGGCATCACAGCTCACAGCAACCTCCAATTCCTGGGCTTAAGCGAGTCTCCTGCCTCCACCTCCCAAGTAGCTGGGAGTACAGGCACCCGCCACAACACCCCGTCATTTTTTTTTTTTTTTTGGTTGCAGCCACCATTGTTGTTTGGCGGGCCGGGCTGGATTCAAACCCACCAGCTCAGGTGTACATAGCTGGCGCCTTAGCCCATTGAGCCATAGGCGCCGAGCCTATCAGCAAGTTTTATTTCAGAAATTAAGTAACTGGACTCTTAGTCATTCATAAGTCATGCTCCACTATGACTCTTTTCTTCTCCCCTCCCCTCCCCTCTTCTCTTGTCTCTTTCCTTTCCTTTTCCTTCCCTTCCTTTCTTCCCTCCCTCCTCCTTCCTTTCTTTCTCCTTCTTTTCCCTCTTCTTTCTTTTATTTCAGATTAATATGAGAGTACATACAATTAGGTTACATTATTTGTATGTGTTAGGAAAAGTCTGAGTTGGATTTGAGTCCTTCATCCCAGGAGGTGTGCCATATATGTCTACATTGTATCCTTAGATGGGAGTTTAGCTTACTGGGCCCCCTTCCACACTTTTCCACCCCTCTTCCTGAATTTAATTGTGTTTTTCCTCTCACGTGAGCCTATAGTTGTTCACCTAGTAGTTTCAAATTAGTATTGAGTACATAGGATGCTTGTTTTTCCATTTTTGAGACACTTTACTAAGGACAATGTTCTTCAATTCCATCCAGGTAAATATGAAAGATCTGAAGTCTCCATCTTTTTATGGCTGAACAGTATTACACAGTATACATGCACCACAATTTATTAATCCATTCATGGGTTGATGGGCACTTGGGTTGTTTCCACATCTTTGAGATTATGAATTAAGCTGTGATAAAACATTCTAGTGTAAATGTCTTTATGATAAAATGATTTTCTTTCTTCTTGGTAGATAGCTAGTAATGGGATTGTGCAAGATCAAACAAAAGATCTACTTTTACCTCTTTGAGGATTCTCCATATTTCTTTCCATAAAGGCTGTATTAGTTTAGAGTCCCATTAACAGTGTAGAAGTGTTCCCTTCTCTTTGCACCCACATCAGATACCTGCAGCTCTGGGACTTTGTGATGTGGGCTAGATTCACTGGGGTTAGGTGATATTTCAAGGTGGATTTGATTTGCACTTCTCTGATGCTTCGGTAAGACGAGCATTTTTTCATGTGTTTGTTGGCCATTCTTCTGTCTTCTTGGGAGAAAGTTCTGTCCATTTTTCTTGCATAGTGACTAACTAGGTTATTTGCTCTTTAGCAGTGCTTACCTATATTGCAGAACCTATTTTAAAACACTGAGAAGGAAGGAACCCTCCCCAACTCCTTCTACAAGGGAAATATCACCCTGATACCAAAACCAGGAAAGGACTCAAGAACAACAACAACAATGAAACTACAGACCAATATCCTTAATAAATATCAATGCAAAAATACTCAATAAAATCCTAGAAAACAGAATACAGATACACCAAAAAAAAATTATACATTTCAATAAGTCTGCTTTATCCCAGGGATGCAAAGGTGTTCACCCATACACAAATCCACAAACATAATTCACCACATAAATAGAAGCAAAAACAAAGACTATATGATACTCTCAATAGATGCAGGGAATGCATTTAACAAAATTCAACATCCTTTCCTAACAAGAACACTTGAGAAAATAGTTCTAGAGGGGACATTTCTTAAACTGATAGAAGTCAACTATGACAAACCCAAAGCCAACATCATACTGAATGGAGTAAAACTGAAAGCATTTCACTTAGAACTGGAACCAGACAAGGATGTCCACTATCAACACTACTATTCAACATAGTGCTGGAAGTTCTAGCCAATGCAATCAGGCAAGAGAAGGATATCAAGGGTATCCAAATGGAGACAGAGGAGGTCAAACTTTTGGTCTTTGCTGATGACATGATCTTATACTTAGAAAACTCCAGGAGGAATTCAACCATGAGACTCCTGGAAGTGATCAAGAAAAACAGTAACATCTCAGGATTCAGAAAATCAATGTCCACAAATCAGTAGCCCAGTAGTCTTTATATACACCAACAATACTCAAGCTGAAAATTAAATCAAAGACACAATTCCCTTCATAGTAGCTTCAAAGAAAATGAAACACCTTGGAATATACCTAGCAAAGGATGTGAAGAACCTCTACAGAGAGAACTATGAAAAGAAAAGAAGTAACAGAAGACTTTAACAAATGGAAGAACATACCATGGTCATGGCTGGGAAGAATCAACATTGTTAAAATGTCTATACTACCCAAAGCAATCTATAGATTCAATGCAATCCCCATTCAAACACTGTCATACTTTGAAGAACTTGAAAAAATAGTTCTTCATTTCATATGGAACCAGAAAAAACCCCCAATAGGCAAAGCAATTCTACGAAATAAAGACAAATTTGGAGGCATTATGTTAACAGATTTCAGGTTATACTTAAAGTCTATCATGATCAAAACAGCATGGTACTGGCATAAAAATAGATACACAGATTTATGGAACAGAATAGATGAAACTAGCCTTGTATTGCCATCTGATCTTGGATAAACCAAATAATTCCCTGGGGAGAAGAATCCCTATTAAACAAATGGTGCTGTTTAGCCACTTGTGAAAGAATGAATCTGGATGCATACCTCTCCCCACTTAAAAAACTGACTCACTTTAGACAAAAGATTTAAATTTAAGACACAAAACAATAAAAACTCCAGAAGAAAGCATGGGAAAAACTCCTAACAGTACAGGCCTGAGGAAAGATTTTATGAAGACCTCACTGGTCTTGTCTTTGATTTCACCCAGCTCCTTGGCTTATGCTTCACACTAGCTATTATTTGCTTGGAATGCACTTTTCTCTGTTGAGGTTCTGATTCAGAGTCCAGCTTAACTGTCACCTCTTCAGAAAGTCCTTCCCTGATCATCTGGATATTTTCTATCACACTATCTTAATTTTATGCACATAATATTCTACTGATATTTTCTTGTTTATTTATTGTGGACCTTCATTAGCTGTATGCTCCTCAAGAGCAGAGAATTTTATCTGTCTTGCTCAATCACCATTGTATCCCACCACCCGAATACTGCCTAATAGCAGAGAGACTCAAGAAGTAGATGTAGCATAAATTTAATTCTTTAAGTCCCTTTAAGCTTTATTTCATTGTGTGGAATGAGATAGAAATCTGTTATTCTTCTTGGTAACTTGACTTTGCTAATTTTATTTACTGGAATGGAAAATACTCATCCTTTTGCCACAATCTTGAGGTATTTATGTATTGATATATACTTGAGTGTGGTGTGGGTTTTCTAGTCTATTCTGTTTATAGTTCAATCTTATTCCAGTTTCACTGTTTTTTAAATTTCAATATGTACCTGCAGGGCCTCATACATTTATCCCCTCTCTTCCTCACCAATTCTCCATTTTTAAAATTTTCTTGGGCAGTCTTACCATTTATTTTTCTGTATCTCTGTAAGTTTGATACTTGTGGCATTATATTTATAAATTTGTGAAAAACTGCCATCTTCAGAATATTCTTACCATCAGCATGCTAGATTTTCTATTTCCCTATACACACTTGTGTGTATAGGGAAATACATAATGACATAATGACACACTTGTGTGTATAGGGAAATACATAATGACAATTTAAAATTCTTTGAGGTCTATTACTAATTTTACCAGTGCTTTCTTCTACATTTTAATTTTTTTCATTTTTATATTGAAATATTTGACTCACTTGAAATTTATTTTGGTATGAGGGGTGAAGAAGAGATGCAGCTCTGTTTTTCTCAAATGGCTAGCCCATTATTGAATACTCTATCCTTTTCCCAGGGCTCTGAAATAGCCTTTATCATATACTAAAGATATATATATATATAATATTATATTTGAGAGAAATTTAAAATTGCACATAAACTTTATGGCCACCCTGTATGTATGTGTGTATATATATGTTATGTGTCTATATATGTATACATAAATACAAGTTTGCTTCTAGACTGTATTCTCTTTGATCTTCTATTCTTTTACCATATACTTAATTATTTTAACTTGAAGAGCTAGTTCCCCCTCATCTATTCACTTCTAGCCATTCTTGCTTGTTTAAAAAAATGTTTTTAAATTGGATTTTAGAATCATTTCCTCAAAATTCTTCCCCCCAAACCCTCTTGTACTTTATTTCATTGAATTTAGACTGACATAGGGAGAAAGCACATTTTGCCAATATTAGCTCCCCATATATAGGACAAGTTACTTTCTTTTTTTTTTTCTGGCTGAGGCTGGGTTTGAACCCACCAACTCCTGGCATATGGGGCTGGAACCCTACTCCTTTGAGCCACAGGCATCGCCAGGACAAGTCACTTTTTTTAAAATGTTTTTTTCTTTGACTCTCAGTGGGGATCTTTTTTTCCATTGTATTTGGTTATTACAGGCATATGGAAAAGCTTTAGGGCTCTAAGTATTTGTTTTCCAGGACTGCTGTAACAAACTACCACAAACTGGGTGGCTCAAAACAGTTGGAACTTAATTGTCTCTTATTTCTGGAGGACAGAAGCCCAACTTTAAGGGGTCAGCAGGGCCAGACTGTCTTGAGGGCTCTAGGGGAGTCAGCAGGGCAATACTCTCTTGAGGGCTTTAAAAGGAAAGAATCTGTTCCATGCCTTTCCCTTACCATCTCCTGTCATACTGGTATTCCCTGAAGCTGCATAAACTCCAGTCTATTTTGTCAAACGGCCTTCTCCCTGTGTCTTTACGTTGTCTTTTCAGGATGTCAGTCATATTGGGTTAAGACCCACCCTATTCTGTGTATGACCTCATCTTAACTAATTACTTTGGGAATGACTGTATTTCTAAATAAGAATCTATTCTGAGGTACTGACTGGGGCTTAGGACTTTAATGTCATCTTTTTGGGTGACATAATTAAAACCTCAAAACAATTCTATATATTTTGTAAATACTTTAATTTCCTCATTGCTTCTAATTATTTCACGGATGATTCTCTTGTGGTTTTCCTGATACACAACTTATCATCTGCATATAATAAAATAATGTCTCTTTTCCAGTATTTTATCCTCTTGTGTAAGCTCATTGCTAGTACTTGTAGCATACCTAGACAATAAGTACTCATAATCTTTTTTTTTTTGAGACAGAGTCTCAAGCTGTCACCCTGGATAGAGTGCTGTGACATCACAGCTCACAGCAACCTCCAATTCCTGGGCTCAAGTGAGTCTCCTGCCTCTGCCTCCCAAGTAGCTGGGACTACAGGCGCCTGCCACAACGCCCGGCCATTTTTTGGTTGCAGCCGGCATTGTCGTTTGGCGGGCCTGGACTGGATTCAAACCCACCAGCTCAGGGTTGAGCTCGTGGCTGGCGCCTTAGCCCGTTGAGCCACAGGAGCCGAGCCCACCTATTTTTTTTTTTAATAAGAGAAAGCTTATTTCTAAATATACATGTGGGGGGAACTATAAGAATGATTACCCAATAGCTCAGTGATGGTCAGAGAATGTGGTTCAGCAAGTGGTTGCTAGGAACCAAGAACAGTTTTTATGAAGACCCTTTAAAAATTTCCATGGAGACTATCACAGGATTAATTGGTTTTCTTTCTTTCTTGTTTTTTATTGTTAAAATAACTTTAATTTATCTTGCCTTTTACAGATGTCTATGAAAGATTTTACAAAAGCAACTCCTTACCACATACCACATTTCTCTGACAGGTGTTAAGTTAGGCAATGAGTATGTCTGAGCATTGGCATTTTGTTTTTGGCCAGGGCTGGGTTTGAACCCACCATCTCCGGCATATGGGGCTGGCACCCTACTCCTTTGAGCCACAGGTGCCGCCCCTTTGTCTTGTTTTTAATACAATGGTAAATCCACTCTAATGGCAAACCGTCCAGCCAAATCTCCATATCACACTTTGCAAAACTGGTTGTGATTAGCAAATTAGTTAGCTTTGGCACGGAGCTGTGCTCGCTTCCCTGTGACAGCCTGGAAGTCAGTTTTGATACTGGCAACAGAGCATTGAGAATGACAAGTTTCACACTATAAGAAATAAAGTTGGGTGTCCTTCTGCAGGATTGTGTCTGGTGATTGGCATGTGTGACAAGTGACATACTCCTTGATATATCTTTTCAAGACATTTTCTGTTTCTGTTGGAATCTTCCTTTGATTGCAAGCTGATTATTACCGTCTATAGAGCCACATGTACCCAATTTAGCCAATAAAAATGCAAGGAGATGTTTTGACTGCTGATGTAATAGTTTACAGATACCTGTGAAGTTAACAAAATAAGTTTTCTTGGCTCTTAATTGGACAACCTGTGTAGGTTTCATAACTAAATTCCTTCTCTCCAGCAACCACATCTGAATTCTTTTCCCTCATGATGCTGAACACTTGATTCAGTAACTCTTCATATGTACAGTCTCTTTCTGAGCCTGCCCAAGCAGGGCCTTTCTGGTTACTGAATGAGATACCATCATCTTTTTTTGCTGTCTTCATCTTCTACAGCTTCATCTTTCTCTAGTATTTCATCCTCATCTGGGAACTTACCATTCTTCTTTTTCTTCTTTTTATGCCAAGCATAATGTCAAGGTCATCCTCTGGTTCAGCTGGTTCTTGAACATCACTTTCAATATTAAGATCCTTTACACCAACCAGACTTACTCCATTTTGTTGAGGGCTTGTGGCCCAGAAATTTGCCAGGAGTTAACTGGTATTTTTCCACTTTAGCCTAGGCTTTACAATTAGCCTTATCAGTCAGTTTAGCTGAAATGTGGCAGTGAGCCCAGAGTGAAAGAGGATACTCAAAAAAAGTAAGATCTAAGAGAACAGAGGGCTTCTCGAGGAGACCCCAAGGATACACCTGCAAAGTCCTCCCCGTGGTGACTCAGCTCTTAGGAATTTGTAAAAACTTTACTTCCTGAGATCTGGAGGCTGACGCTTGCTTCTGCTTCTGTAAAAGCCTATGGTTCTGTAAAAGCCAGAGTCTGCTTCTCCAGCTTGATTCAAACTGACCAATGAGAAGGGTATCTGTGGACCAGAAATTTTGACTGGGGATAAAAAGGAGAAGACTGAGCCAGTCAGGGACTGTGGCCATTTTGAATTCTTCGGTGCCTTCAAGCTGCTGGCTGAAATAAAGCCCTTCCTCATCAAAAAAAAAAAAAAGATCCTTTACACCTTCTTCAGCTTCATCAATTTGAAGTATCTTTTTTGTTTTTTTCTTCTTTTTGTTTTGATTAAAGAAGTTCAAGTCATCTAGATCATCAGAAGCATCTTTTTTCCTACTGTCCTCTTCATTAGTTTCCGTATCTTTGTCCCCAGTCAGCTCTGGCTCCACTTCTTTTGTTTCTGAAGGCTGGGTTTCTTCTGTTTGGGCATCTCCTTCCTCATCTAACATAAAGGGCTTCTTCTTCTTCTTCTTCTTGCTCATAGTAGGATCAAAAATCATCTTGTCCCTGAACGTGGCTGAGGTTTGAGCGGGCTCGGCTCAGACGTGTCAGCATCAAATCCTGGCAGCAGCATGGATCCTGCCGATACCTCTCCCACCACCGCACTAGGCTTTTACATCAGCAAAAGGGCAATTAATTGGTTTTCTAACAGTAACATTTACTAAGTATGTATGCCTATATTTTCTGGTTACCCTAGCCTTCAGCAGTACCAGGGACTCAGAAAATGTCTGAAATCATAAAATGAATCCTGCCAGTGGGGCCTTGGAGATCTCACTACTGACTCAAGTCCTCACAGTGCCTGCCCAATGCTCAGTACCTGCAGCCCAAACGCCTGATCATGGCCTTGGTGCCTACTTTCTTCAAGTTTCTCCCATTCTCCGACCATTTCCCTGTTATTCTTGAAAAGGAGGTTATTCTATTGAAGTACATTTTTTACTATGCTTGGACATTTTTAATTCCAGGTCAACAGCTCCAACACCTCCTTTGGCAATCACACCCATGTAAGCTCCCCAGGGCTCCAGTGGCACCCCACTCAGCTCCCACAGGGCTCCAGCCGGGCTCGCCCACTTCACTAATACATGCTCAATCATACCATATTCTTTAAGAGGTTGGTATTTGTTCAGTTTCTCTTCCTTCATTTCATGTAAGGTATAGTGCTTTAGTTTTCTGGTACTCAGATTATGGTTCTACACCTTTTCTTGGAAAACAACTTGATGGGAGCCCTGGCCTCTCCCCATTACACAAGGTGCTCATTTACAGATTTGGAATTTCATTTCTGGGCACACACAGACCTCTCAAAGCCATGGATCACCATCTTAGGTTGAGAACTTCTAAACTCACATTATTGGATACAGTGGCCACTAGCCACATAAGGCTATTTATATTTAAGTGAAAAAAAACTTAAAAATATAATTCAGTCATACTAGACACATCTCAGATGTTCACCAGTTAAATGTGGCTAGTGGCTATGGCACTGGACAACACAGATAGGAACATCACACTCCAGCAGCAGGCTCCATTCCATCATACTCTTCAGCTGGAAGAGCAGAGTACAATGCGGCCACGAAAAAAAACAATGCAGATCTATCCAAATGCTCCACGAGAATGATGTTCACTATATAGAGAGGCATATATTTGCACATGCATGGAAAAAATGGATACAAAAACCTAACATGAGCTACCCCGAGTAATGGCAGGGACCACTGAGTATTGTGAAATATTTTTTTTTTTTTTGAGACAGTCTCACTACATCACCCTCGGTAGAGTGCCATGCTGTCACAGCTCACAGCAACCTCCAACTCTTGGGCTTAAGTGATTCTCTTACCTCAGCCTCCCACGTAGCTGGGACTACAGGTGCCCGCCATAATGGCTGGGTATTTTTTTGGTTGTAGTTGTCACTGTTGTTTGGTGGGCCCAGGCTGGGTTTGAACCCACCGGGTCTGGTGTACGTGGCTGGCGCCCTAGCCGCTGAGCTACAGGCACTGAGCCATTAGGTTTGTTGTTGTTGTTACTGTTGTTTAGCAAGCCCTGGCCGGGTTCGAACCCACCAGCCCTGGTGTATGTGGCTGGCATCTTAATCACTGAGCTATGGGCACTGAGCCAAACATGTAGTTTTTATAGTGACATCCTAAGCTTGTACATCTACATCTCCACCTGCTGGCCTAAAAGCCTGGCTTCTATGCTACTGCACTGGTTAGCAGAAACAACAAACTTAACTACCTTTCGAGTTTCTCCCATCCTCCCCCATCTGACAAGCACCATTCTTGAATGCTTACTTTCTCTGCAGTGCGGTTCCAGACAGTCACTGTATGACCCATTTTTAGCAAGTTGGAGACGATGCCACTTCCCATGAGGCCAAGGCCTAAAAATCCTATCCTGAAACAGAGAGAGACTTGTCAGGGTGGAGTGGGAGGGACAGGGTAAAGACATGCAGCATAAGGGTTAGTGGCTCCCTCATAAAATTGGGGGGAGGGGAATCTTGGACCGTCAGAAACAGCATCCAGTGTGCTGACACTATGTCTGCAGAGCCAGGGGCACCACATCCACATGCACCTTATCATGCCATGAGTCTAAAGGTGTTCCTAGATATAAGTGGGCAGGTCTAAAACCTTAGAGAAAAATGATGTAGGTTCAGAGCACATCTTCCAGTCCAAGTTCCTTTGCTGCTTTGATAGAGGATCTGAGCTTCCAACACCATTCCAGTGAGAAAGTGGACATTTGTCTTAGCCTTTGAAATGGCTTCCTAATCAGCCACCTTGTGTGCTAGACTTTTAGGTGGACTTTAGAGCACTTCTGGATCCATAACAAGTCACTGAAGTAAGCTGTGCAGTCAGACAATGTCCTTGACTGTAGGAGCCAGCATCAGTTTTCACCTCTTTTCTACTTGAGGTCTCCCAGCTCTCACCTACTCTTCCTGTTGTTAGCAGAGGCAGACCCTGTCCCTGCTCTCTAAAGCTAAGCCTTTCGCCCCAGCACTGGATCCAGTCTTTTTTTTTTTTTTTTTGAGACAGAGCCTCAAGCTGTCATCCTGGATAGAGTGCCGTGGCATCACAGCTCACAGCAACCTCCAATTCCTGGGCTCATGCAAGTCTCTTGCCTCCGCCCGCCACAACGCCCAGCCATTTTTTGGTTGCAGCCATCATTGTTGTTTGGCAGGCCCGGGCTGGATTCGAACCCGCCAGCTCGGGTGTACGTGGCTGGCACCTTAGCCCGCTGAGCCACAGGCGCCGAGCCTGGATCCAGTCTTCCCCAGTGCACAAGTCCTTCCCACTTCTCACATCTGCCTCTCCACCAGCCCTTCTACCTACAGGTGCATGCCAACCCTCTGCGACAGAAATGCTCAGTAGACTGTCTGCTGTGCTCACCTTCCCTGCTCCTTCCTGCAACCCTGAGAACTGGCGGCTGATTGCTACTACTGCTATTTCTACACACTCTGACAGATAATTTTTATCTCGCCCAAACATCTTTTTGGTTCTTGTAAGTCTTTACCTTTCCTTGTGTGTGGACAATGGCTAAAGAACACCTCTTTCCTCATTTCTGACCACACCATGTGTATGTTTTCAATTCAGCCCCTCCTGGCTCTGGCCATCCTCTGCAGCTCTGCTATCTTGAACCTGATGTCCTCCTCCATTTTTGGTCTTCTGGATTCAACTCTACAGTGACCTTTGTGAATGGGCTTCTCCACTCAGAGGATCACCTGACCCTGGCTGGACTATCCACTGCTCACGTTCTCCCTGTCCTAGTCTGTACTAAGTTGTTTGAACCAAATGTTGAAAGGGAACCTACCACCTCCTCACCAATTTAGGTCCCCTTGCCCACTAAGTTTCAAGCCAAGGCTTAAAAACAAGGTGGTATCTTGTCATTGACAGCTATCTGGGTAGTGCAATATTCCTCTGATTAAACACATACACACATAAACACATGTACATATATGAATGATTTCCTTTTTCCTATAGACAGGGTCTTGCTCTGTGACCTAGACTGGAGTGCAGTGGCCCAATAGCCCGATGAAGTCTTGAACTCCTGGGCCCAAGCGATCCTCCTGCTTCAGCCTCCCAAATAGCTGAGATTACAGGTGTATGCCACCACACATGGTGATTGTTTGTTTGATTCATTCATTCATAGTCTCACTCTGTTGCCCAGGCTGGAGTGCTGTGGCTGTGGCATCAGCCTAACTCACAGCAACCTCAAACTCCTGGGTTCAAGCCAACCTCCTGCCTCAACCTTCAACAACTATGACTACGGTGCCTGCCACAACGCCTGACTAATTTTTCTATTTTTATTTGTTTTTTTTTTGAGAAAGAGCCTCAAGCTGTTGCCCTGGGTAGAGTGCTGTGGCATCACAGCTCACAGCAACCTCCAACTCCTTGGCTCAAGTGATTCTCCTGCCTCCACCTCCCAAGTAGCTGGGACTACAGGCGGCCGCCACAACACCCGGCTATTTTTTGGTTCCAGCTGTCATTGCTGTTTGACGGGTCGAGGCTGGATTCGAATCCGTCAGCTCAGGTGTATGTGGCTGGTGCCTTAGCTGCCTGCTGAGCCATAGGCGCTTAGCCTTTTCTATTTTTTAGAAACAGGGCAACACCAGCTGTTGGTCAGGCTGGACTCGAACTTCTGAGCTCAAGTGGTTCTCCTGCCTTGGCTTCCCAGAGTGCTAGGATTACAGATGTAAGCCACAATACTCAACCTATTTTTTATTTTTTATAGAGAAAGGGTCTCAGTAGGTTGCCCAGGATAGTCCCAAATTTCTGGCCTTAAGTGAGCTTCCTACTTTGGCCTCCCAAAGCACTTGATCCCAGGAGTTTGAGGCTGCAGTGAGCTGTGAATTCCCTACTGCACTCCAGCCTGGGTGACAGTGAGAAATTCTGTCTCCAACAAACGAACAAACAAAACAATCAAAAAATTATACACACACAAATTCTTAGGCTCCAACCTGAACCTGGTGACTGAGAAACCTTAGAGGTGGGGCCCAGCAATGAGTTTGACAAGCTGCCTTCTAAGGGATTGTGAGGCAGAAGAAAGTCTTGAAAACCACTGGACCAAGTGTTCTCTATGCTTTCTCTGGAGTTAGGGTACCAATCTCTCAGCTTATGACCAAAAGAGAGAGATGCGACTGTACGTTTACATGACAATTTCTGTGTCTTACAATACAAGTTAAGTTGCTCCCAGGCAAATCATTATCAATAAGGATCACAACTTCTCACTTTTTTTTTTTTTTTTTTTTTGAGACAAAGCCTTAAGCTGTCACCCTGGATAGACTGCTGTGGCATCACAGCAACCTCCAATTCCTGGGCTCAAGCGAGTCTCCTGCCTCCTCCTCCCAAACAGCTGGGACTATAGGCGCCCGCCACAATGCCTGGCGGTTTTTTGGTTGCAGCCGTCATTGTTGTTTGGCAGGCCCCGGCTGGATTCAAACCTGCCAGCTCAGGTGTACATGGCTGGTGCCTTAGCCCATTGAGCCACAGGCGCTGAGCCAACTTCTCACTATCTTTCCATTCAATTACAGCAATGACGTGGACACGATCCTTAAAGAGACCCTCTGGGGTCCCCTCCCCCACCCACAGCAGAACCAGAGCCATGGGAGGCCTTTTCATCAAAGGTCCTACTTTTTGTCTGTGGGTGTGATGCTGCCATTCACGGCTGTGCTGTCAGCTGCCTGGATGGAGGTGGAACCAGTTTCCTAGGGACAGGAAGCACAAATCATGAAGTCAGTCTGCCCACAGCTTAAGGCCCCAGATGAAAATAAAAATGGAGAGGCGTAGAACCTACATACCTCTTCACATATTTTCAACTTCTTTGTGATTGCCTGGTAACAAACGGCTGGCTATTAAAGAGGGAGACAAAAAAACAATAAAGTGAAGACTTAACCAGTCTTTGCTATAATTCCCTTAAAAGGTTAGGCCTAAAGTGGGAAGTTAACATTGAATATTTATTTGTTGTGCAATCTTACTGTGTTCCAAATTATACACTACAAAGCTAACACACTCTGTAGACTTCAGTAAAACTTAGCTCCATACCCACAGGACCTGGAGACTGTCTTGAGCAGCAAGCCTTCGGATGTTTCCACAAAGCAGTATGGGTTACCTCATGGGGGTCTATAGTTCACGACGTTTGGTTTCTGCCCTAGACTCTATAGGTAATTGCAAATATCGCAGCCACACAGATAGCTGAGTTTTTTTGTTTGTTTTTGAGAGTGTCTCACTCTATTGCCCTGGGTAGAGTGCCGTGGTGTCATAGCTCACAGCAACCTCTAACTCCTGGGCTCAAGTGATCTTCCTGTCTCAGCCTCCTGAGTAGCTGGGACTACAGGTGCTCGGCACAATGCCCAGCTGGTTTTTTTATTTTTAGTAGAGATGGGGGTCTCACTCTTGCTCAGGTTGGTCTCTGAACTTCTGAGTTTAGGTGATCCACCTGTCTTGGCCTCTTGGCGAAGTGAGGTTTTAAAGTCTTTTTTTGGTTTACTTTTAGTCTCAGCAATGCCTGATTCACAAGTAGGCCTATACTATGACTTTTTGGCAAGGCGCTCTGGGCAGTGTACAGGCAGAGCCTAACTTTTCCTACTAGCAGGGTGAGGTCTCAGAGGAGGGCCACTCTCCCTCAGGCCAGCTCTGACCAGGGATTGACAGCCTCAAAGAACAACTCACCTTCTCTGTTTGGCTCAGCAGGAAATGATGGAAATGAGGGTCTGCATCTTTAACAGGCTGAAACCAGAAAACAAATAAAACAAGTTATTTTTCACCAAAGGTCGTTTTCTTTCTGCCGGTGACTGGAGACATCTACGGACAAAACACTCTTGGTTCTGATCTTTTTGTTTCACAACTATCTAGAAATTCTTTTCCCATTTTTGGACTGCCTTCACAGTGGAAAATAGATGCTTCTTCCAGGTGGGTATGCAAAATATTCAAATAATAACTCAGGAAAAATATTCAAAAGCACACTAGTATTTTTTTTTCCTTTTTTGAGACTGAGTCTCACTCTGTCACCCAGGCTAGAGTGCCAGGGTATCATTGTAGCTCACAGCAACCTCAAGCTCCTGGATTCAAGAGATCCCCCTGCCTTGGCCTCTTGAGTAGCTGTGGGTACAGGCATGTACCATCATGCCTGGCTAGTTTCAACCCACCTTGGCCTCCTAGACATAACCCACCCAGTCTTATATTAGTATTTTTAAATTCAGTATTCACTAGGCCAGTGGTTCTCAACCTTCCTAATGCTGAGACCCTTTAACATAGTTCATGTGTGGTGACCCCCAACCATAAAATTGTTTTTGTTGCTACTTCATAACTATAATTTTGCTACTGCTATGAATCGTAATGTAAATATCTGATATGCAGGATGGTCTTAGGCGACCCCTGCGAAAGGGTTGTTCAACCCCCAAAAGGGTTGCGACCCACAGATTGAGAACCGCTGCACTAGGCAATGCATATAACTCAGAAGATTAAGCCAAAACAATTCTCAAGTCTCTTTCAGTTTTAGCATTTTGGGCTCCTACTTGTACCTAATACCAGACCCACGACTGTTATCTCACCAATCATCAATACTAACAGAGAAATAGAGTAGCAATGACTACAGACCTTCAAGGGCTTTTCAAATCATGTCCAGCAATTCTTAGGTGCGGGCACACTAAGAATAACATAACTAAACATCAAATATTTATGAGACAATGTTTCATCGTCAATGAGAGGGTGTTTATAAAATATACAGTGAAAAAAATGAGCAGAATGGCTCAGTGCCCGTGGCATAGTGGTTAGGGTGCCAGCCACATACACTTGAGCAGGCAGGTTTGAACCCAGCCCAGGTCTGCTAAACAACAACGACAACTACAACCATTAGCCAGGCATTGTGCAGGTGCCTGTAGTTCCAGCTACATGGGAGGCTGTGGCAAGAGAATCGCTTAAGCCTAAGAGTTTGAGGTTGCTGTGAGCTGGAATGCTACGGCACTCTACTGAGGGCGATATAGTGAGACTGTCTCAAAAAAAAAAAAAAAAATTAGCAGAATGATCTTACTTTTATCAAAAGCAACACTTTCCCCCCAAACTAAGATTATTCATAAGGATACATATATAATCATATACCTGAATGCTGAGTGGGTGTAACCAAAGGTCTGGAATCAGTTACCTCAAACCTTAAAGTGAGCAGCCCAGAGGATGGAGATTTTTACTTTTTATCTCATGGAATTTTGGTCTGTTTTGCAATTTGAAAAAGAAAAGCCTCATACACAAGAAAAGGGGGTGAAAAAGGAAAAGAGGATCACAAAAGTCAACACCAGGAACCTACTGCCTGAAGGAGAGCTCCTACCTCGCTGGCAGTAGGCTGCCATTTAAATGCTGCCATAGGTCCGGCCATCATCCCCTTGATACTACTGGACTCAGGGATGGTGAGATCCTACAGAGGGAAAGTCAGAGCATCAACACACTTTGCTTCCTTTACATTCAAGCCACCCAGGAAAGGCTCTGATGAGTGTTCCTGAGGAGAACAAGTTCTTCCTGTCAGCACAAAGTATGTCTTTTTGCTCCACTCTCGAAATAACAAAATGTGTTCCTGCATCTAACTTTCTAAGGATGGAGATAATTAGAAAGGCCAAATACGGTCGGTAGTGTTATTAACTAAGTTACCGAGAAAATCCTTATGGTGAATAATGAACGATCATATAAAGCTCCATAATGCTGATGAGATCTGCCTGAATTTCACAGCTACTAAGTGACAAAGCCAGAATTAGACCCCAGAGTGGTGGGAAACCCTCTTGAGACTGATACAACAAGAGGATCTGATGGAAGAGGCAGTTCTTCCTCCCCAACAGCCTGGCCCACATTCTTCCTGGGCAAAGGCCACCTTTCCAGCTTTAAACCCAGTCTGGTCTCTCTATCCTCTGATGTTACCTTGTACTACTCCCCTTTCCCATCCATACCCTCCCATCTATAGTGGCCCTTCTAATATGAACTTCCCCAAGCTATTCTTCCTGAAGTTTTCCCAATAATAGAAAATGGCTATCCCATTCTATTAGGCAGAGATCTTTAGTCTTTCTTGACTGCCCTATCCCCCAGTCCTCAGGCAATGACTATGGCTTTAGGATGAGAGACCTAGCCACTCTCCACTCCTGCCTCAAATACGCAACCTCAGATGGTTGTAAAAATAAACCACCCTGCTTCTCCTCACAGTTTGGTCTTTGCACAGCACCCAGAGTGATCATCTAGAGTCAAGTCAGATCATGTTACTTCTCTGCCTAAAAGTGGCTTCTATTCCCAGGCAGGAAAACTAAAGCCTTTATCTTGGACTACAAGGAGGGGAAGGTCCTACGTGTTCTTCAACTCCCAGCCAACATAAAGCTCCAACCTCATATCCTATTTCTTCCCCCTCCACTACTCTCCTGCTGACTGGCACTCTCTTAGCCCTCCACCCTATCTCTAAATACACCAAGCATGCACCTGTCTCAGGTCTTTGTATTACCAGGAACATTATTCCAAGTTATCTCTTTGGCTCATGGGCTTACTTGAGGTCTCTGATGATGTGTCTGTCACCTTACCAGAGAGGCTTTACTTGACCTCTGCCTTCCCTCAGTAGAATGTGATGCTCATGTTGACTATAATGACAGAAAATGTTTTTACATGGCTTACTATGTGCCAGACATCACTAAAAGTGCTGTTATATATGTATGTTCTTCTGTAATCCTCACCACCTCATAATACAGAACTATAATCTCCACAGAAGAGAAAACTGAAGCACAGAGAGCTTACGTAACTTTGCTTAAGGTCCCAGAGCTTACCCTTAGTGGACAAATGGACACACTTTGCCCAGTGCAGCGCCACCCAAAAGAATTTTCTACAATGAGTGTGTTTTATACCCATTGTCTAAAACAATAGCTGCCTCTCTCACATTACTATGGATCACCTGATACAAGGAGGGTGATGCAGAAACTGAAATTTAACTTGTATTTAATTTAAATTTAAATGGCATTACTTGCCTAAGGCCACAATGACAGAACAGGAGCAAGGTGAACACAGCCAGAAGAGTCTCAAATTGCTGCTCTTTGTGAGAGTTGGATGCAGCTCTCACAGGAGGCCCAGGCATGAACCTAGCCTTTGCCACCTGCATGTAACTGACACCTCCGCCATGGAGGGCATGATACAGAACTATTATCTCCACAGAAGTGATACTAGTTAATAATTTCCATTAATCCTCAAAGAGCAGATCACACTCTGGAATGGTACTCATCTGGGGCTTTGCCCAGTCATCAGTCTATGCGAGTGCTCGCTGTTTCTGAAGGGACTTATATAGCCAGATGACAATTACTACAGGAGCACACACACTCTTCTGATACTACAGGATATGTCAGATCCTAAGATGCATCAAAATTTCAAAGCCCAGGCACACTCAAACTCCCTACATGTTTGAAGGTGCTGAACTCACATGGTCATTTGTCTTTTCCTGCTGACAGGTCCTTTCCACTACAGGCCAGCTTGAGCACAAAGACCTTAGCAGGGATGCCTCCAATACTTTTTAATTAAGGTAGCTCTGTTTTTTAGACATAATGATATACACACTTAATAGACTAGTATAGTATAAATGTAACTTTTATTTGTAGTGGCAAACAAAACAATTTGTGCGACTTGCTTTACTGCAATATTTGCTTTACAGTAGCAAACAAATGGGGGATTCAGGGACATACAAAACAGTCCCTAATATTCCCTCCTCCAATCGGTTTTGGATTGTTATTGTGATGGTTTGGAACCAAACCTCTAATTTCTCCAGGGTATACCTATGTACTTATCCCCTAAATTAACTGTTCAAACTCAAGGGCAAACTGATTGTTTTGGCAGGTTGTGAGAAGAGTCTCTAGTGGTAAGCTCAGCAGCAGCCCCTGGGGCTGCACTAAAAAGACGTTGGGGTTCTCACTGCACAACTGGCTACTGCTTGATAAACAAACGTTAACAACCCCAATCAAACTCTCACAATGGATCTGTAAGGCGTGTACAATCATTATTCCTAATGAGCAGATGAGGAAACTGAGGCAAAGTGCTTTGCCAAGGTCAGATAATCTCAATTAAAACTCAAGACCTTCATCCTAACCTCCCCCTTTTACTTCCCTTTATTCAAAAAGAAGTTGTTTCTCTCCCGGGTGACAAGAGCTGGGGAGACACATAACTTCAGATACCAGGCAATATGGATTCGGGAAATACTATAGAACATATCAGCCCAGATTCCCTCTGGATCCCAGGAAATAAATTCAAAAGTCTTATATTTTTCTGAGGATCAAATTGGATTATAAAGTTCTTCAGGCATTTCAGCTAACAGTTGTTCTAAACCTCTACCTTTGGGCTCCAGGTCATCCAGGAATGTCACCATTATAATTGCTCTCATCTACTCCCTAAGTCTTAAGTCATTTCACAGTGAGAGGACCTTCCTTCTCTCAACCAGAGGCTACATGCTGGCAGCCCACAGGCTGAATTTAGCTCAGAAAGATATCCCTTTGGACCCATAAATTAGCTTCTAACATTTTAAATTGGAACATTTCATGTAGAAGCTTGTATTCCTAGCTTCTCCCCCAAAAAACCAATCTGGCATCAGCTGGCTGGAAACCTACAGACACAGCATGGCCCCTAGGCTCCCAGCTGCAGCCAGCCCTCTTGTTCTCAGGACTGTGGGGAAGGCAGTGGTAGCTCATGCCTTAGCTGCTGCTTCTGAATCCAGTCAGCTCACTTGCTTCCATTATCTGCCTGGTCTCAAAGGTGTCTGCATTTTGAACCCTAACTTCTTGTCTATCGTTTCATCATGATCTTGTCACCCAACTGTTTCTGCCAACCATCTGGCTTCTGTTCCATTATCCAGCTACTGAAAATCCTCCTCTATGTTCCCTACCAGACCAACCTCTCATCTTAAAATTCTCTCCATGGGCTTCTAAGTCTGGCCCCAAATTTTGTTAGCAAGGAGGTGAGAGATACACCACTTCCACTTTATTTCATCTCGCTGACTCTCCCGACTCCTTCCACACTGCTGTGGCTCTCTGTACAGTAGGCTTCTTCCCCTCACTCCTCTCCCTCTTCCCTTTCCTGAGATAAATCCCACCATCTCATGGATTCAGCCACTCCTTCTATATATGTGCCTCCGAAGCAGCATCTCTGGTCCTGAGGTCTGGACCTCCTTCCTCAAGAGCTCCACATTCAAAGCAGAACTAGGCCCCACCCCCCATCAGCAGTTCTATTTTCTCATTCCTTTAATTTTTAAGAACATGATCACTGTTTTCCCAGAATGGACCTTGAAATCATCTTCTTTTCCTTTTTCTCATATATCTTCTACATAACCAGTTGCTGGTTTCAAAACTCTTCCTTTGAAAAGCCTCTCACATATTTCCTTCCAATATTTGCTCCACTCCCTTATGAATTTATACCTGGGTTTAGCTAATTGGCTTTCAGCTTCTCTTCTCTGTACCCCATGGAGACTGAGACAGAATGGAGCACCCTGCCACCTCGACACCCAGCTCTTGGATGGTACCACACTGCTTAAGTAGACCTCAAGGCCCTCTTTAATCCAAGATGAGCTGCTTTTCTCTCTTTGTTCTCCTAACTATCCTCCATCTGTACTGAGAATATCCATGCTGACACCAAACCTCACATAGGCTGTGCCCTCAATCTCTGGAAGGCCTTCCTTTCTATCTTGCTAAGCCCTTTGAAGGGTCAGCCCCTGTGCACTGGCTCAGATGGACTGCTCTCCTGCCACATGCTCCCACTTCAAGCCCGTGAACCAAGGCCACATCTCTCACCTCATCTGCAGGATTCTTTTAAGACATCACTTGGCACAGGACTTTACTGCTCCACAGGTGGAAGCATGCTGTAGCACTAAACTCTACCTTACACAAAAAGGAGGCACTAATTCCAAAAGCTGCAGAGATAAAACAAACCTTCTCATCCTTTGGGGGCCGACCCCGCTTCCGGGGACTCTGCTCTTGGGCTCTTTTCAGAGGGGATTTGGAGCCTCTCTCTGAAGAGCCTGAAGACACCCTCTTCTTTCCTTCTCCCACGTTCTTCTTCACCTTCCCTTCAGACAGGCTAAGCTTGCGCTTCTCATCACCTGAGTTTGGCCTACTTCTCTCCTCACTGGAATTACGCCGATTCTTGTCATCAGCAGAATTGTGGGATGATGTCTGAAAGTTTAATAATAATAATGATAACCACCACAATAGCTGCTGCTGCCAGCATACCACCAGTTAACACGCACTGCACTCTCTGTGCATTATCCTCACAATAACCATGTGAAATAGGTTCTGCTGTCATCCCTACTGACATTTAGGGAAGCAGATTAGAAATAAAACAATAAAGTCACTTATCCCAAGTCCCCAAGCTAGGAGATGGGATTTAAACTCAGGCAGTGTCTATATCCCAGAGGCGGTGCTCCTCATCTCTGTGCTGTGGAAGGGAGAAACGGCCTGTGTGCTACTCAAAAGCTGAGATACTAGTTCTGGGTCCAAGCAACCTTCCTAAAAGCAACAACCTATTCCAGAAAGGTTAGCCATATGCATGGAGTTTCAAGCTGATTAGCAAAATGCTGATACCTTAAAACTGAAGTAGCTCTCTCCATTGGCATGTCATAATACAATTATGGGACTGGATAATATTTAATCTGTTAGTTACTATGTAAAAATAACGGATCTGGTGTTGACACAAAGTGAAAACTAGAGTCTCTCACCTGGTCTTTCCCTTTGGCTCTCCTGAGGAACTCTTCAACGGCATCCACAGCTTGCTGGAATCGCTTACCCTTGTTAATCTTTATCATTTCCTCTTTGTGAGCATGATATGGCTTTAGCTGTTCCACTTTGATCCAGGCACTAGCAGAAACAAACACAGAAAGGGTATGATCCACATTGCATATGACACAAAGTATCAAAGACCTCATCAGGGTAGAATGCGAACAGCCATTTGGTTTAAGTGGACTTTGTAACAGGCCTGACCATTTTTTCAAAACATGCTAGCGACCGTCCCAAAATCTTGAGTCAAAAGAATATTTTCTTGAAATAAGTCAGGCAGAACAACCACCACACATCAGAACATTCCTCAAGTGAAATCACTGTGTTGCAGGCTATTTATTTTCACTCTCATTTACCAGCCTCCAATGCCCAACTGCACACATGCTGCCACATGCTGGGGGTAGAAGAAATCTGCAGACTCTCCTATTCCCACCACACAGCACAAATGGCCAAATAAGGATCCGTGGGAACCAAGGTATGCAGAAACATTATAAAAGATGACAGCACTACTGTGCAAAAAAACAACTGCTACCTGTCAATAATTTGGATTAGATATATGATCTGTCTGTCAACCAAGAATCAGGGATGTTACTAGGACTAAAGAAACTCAACACTTTCTAAAATTTGCTGCTCTTACAGATATTTGCAGCCACTGAGCCTATATTTGTTCATAAATGATGGTAACCATGGCTACTAAACCACATAAAACATGGAACACACACAGTTTGAAAGGAGAGCAATAGTCACAGAAGGAAGGCTTTAAAAACAAGACTCTTCTTGAGATTAAAGGTAGAAGAACATACTCCTGGATACTTAATTTTTAATTTCTACTATCAATGTGTAATACACGAAAATGAAAAAAGCAATCAACTGTCAATTCTGGAATATCTGGCTCATCATACTAACCTAAACGAATCTGATGCAGCTGGCTTTCTATGGTCTCCCTAAATGACATTCAGCTTACAGAATCTAAGTATAAAACAGAATTTTATAGGCTTGACAAGTTATCAGTTAATTTACATGTTTTACCCTATGATGCTCATAGGTTTCAATGTATAACCTTTACAAAAAGTGCAACAGGCTTAGGATATAGAAACTGGGGTATCTCACTAACTTAAGGTTGTTTCCTTCAAAGAAAGCTAGAGAAATTTTCCAATAATAAGCCAAAGTGCTTGACCTCTGTACATAAGAATAATGCCACCAAACTAATACCTTACTTTGAGTGTTGCCCTAGCAGTGGTGATGATGGGTCTGTATAAACAACAGCTCTGGGACCCTCAGCCCACAAATGCCAGGCAGCAAACCAGGACCAGACACGTCATCTATGGCTAAGGCAATGATCAACAGGGGCACAGAGCTCCAACTGGAGGAGTTAAATAGATCTTTCTAGAGACTGTCTCATCTTAAAAGTTAGAAATTTGATATGAGAGAACCAATGAGTCTATCTATAGGGAAGAAAAGTGGAAAGAGATTTCAACCCCATATTTTCTGGCAAGTTTTATCAGTGAACTGACTCCCCTGCCCCTCCTTGCAATTTCAGAGACTCTAAAGACAGACCAGGGCAATCAGAAGCAAAGCCAACCCAGCTCAGTGATACTGCCATATTTACCTGGTGGGTATGAGACCACAGCCAGTGTTGGTGGTGCTGCCACACTAAGTGGTAAACATAAGATCACAGCTAGCACTGGGGATGAAACTCAAAAAGACATGACATTTACGACTGGCTTCTAGAATTTTCAGGTCAGAAGCTGAGACTCACACAAATTTCCGACATTAAGACCAACAGGGTGATTTTTACAGAGCCCTTCGAGATGGGACAACCAACTCCGAGAATCACTCATGCACACCTCTATCTTACTGCAGCCATCCATGCCTCCCAATGCCAGTCTCACATTAACCTTGATTCAGAGTGAATGGACAACGATTTCTTTGGAAGAAGCCCTAAGAAATCAACACCTGTTTTTTGGCTGAAGCATTTTAAATAATTATGGATTTCTGTAAGAAGGAACAGTACAGTCAAAGTTCCATTCAACTTCAGGAATCTCAGATACTAAAATGAAACTTTTCTCTCTACAACCATCTTCATTTTGTTTATTTATTTTTTTTAATCCAAATAGTTTGGTCTGTTCATTGTAATTACTGTTACATTTAGATTCATTTTTAGTATCTTAATTTAGACTTTTTATTTCTATTACTTTTTCTATTTTCTTATTCCCATTCCTTTCTTACTTTATTTTGGATCAGAATTTTATCTCCTTATTCCACCCTCCCTTTATTATATGTTCTAGTTTTATAATGGTTACCCTAGAAATCCTTATATGCATAATCTGCTTACGACGGACTGAAGCTATTAGTATTTATTTTTTTAACTTTCTAACTAAAACAAGGATGCTTAGAATGTATTACACAGATCAATCTCCCCCAACTCATATGCTATCAGTGTTCATATTCCTGGTTTTTTTTGATTTTTTTATGCCATAATTAGTTATTTTTATTATGGCCAACTTCTTTAGATTTACTTACATATTTGTTAGTCTATTCATTTATTGTTTTTTTTCTGGTATCTCAAACTTTTTTTTCTGATATCATTCTACTTCTTTTTTTAAATTATTTTTTATTGAGTCATAGCTGTGTACAATAATTCAGTCATGGAGTACAGTGTGCAGGCTTCACATACAATCGGAGATATTTTTATCAACCTGATTGATATAACATTCATGATATTTTCTCATTTACT
>CAUYRH010142161.1:0-17771 GCA_963574655.1 Perodicticus potto | reverse complement strand
GCAAGATAGAAAAGAGAATACATCAGACGGAGTCTTGGGCGGCACCTGTGGCTCATGGAGGAGGGCACCGGCCCCATATACCAAAGGTAGTGGGTTCAAACCCGGCCTCGGCCGAACTGCAAAACAGAAAAATAGCCGGGCATTGTGGCGGGCGCCTGTAGTCCCAACTACTCGGGAGGCGGAGGCAAGAGAATCACCTAAGCCCAGGAGTTGGAGGTTGCTGTGAGCTGTGTGACGCCACGGCACCCCACTGAGGGCGATAAAGTGAGACTCTGTCTCTACAAAAAAAAAAAAAGATGGGGTCTTAGCTTAGGCTGATGTGACAAATACCACTGATTGAGTGCTGTAAACAAAAATGTATTTCTCCCAGCTCTGGAGGCTGGGTGTCTGGGATCAGAATGCCAGGAGTGGTGAACAGACCCTCTTCCCCGTGTACAGACAGCTGTCTTCTTCCCGTATCTTCACATGGGAGAGAGATCAGCCCTCTTCCATCTCATTCATGACGACTCCACCCTCACGACATAATGATCTTCCAAAGGGCCTACCTCACGTACTACGTGAATCACCTTGGGAACAGGGCTTCTGTGTGTGAATTTTGGAGGGACACACATCTCCAGTACACAGCAGATGGCAGTGCTTTAAATTTTGCTATTGGCAAGTCCAGGACGGGACCTTTGGAATTGCTCCCCCTGCTCAGGTTACTAACAACTATTCTCTGTAGACCTGCTATTCTCGAGCTAAAAATACACTGGAGAAACTGGAGGATAACCAAATATTTACCTACCATGGCTCCTTTCCCCTTACTCCTTGTGTTGAATTTGGGTGCTTTGCCAAGAGACAGTAAAAAATAGGACATTCCAGAACATTCGAGCCATGAAGACGCTAAGACAACAAATATTTGGTATCATCACGTGGTCAGTTGTGTACAAAGCAAAGCTATTGTGTCCTCAGGAGCCAGAGTAAAACTGATAGAAGGGAATGAAAAAAGGTGGCCGGCAATGTAAATATACTGCCTTAAAAGGAAGAGCTGTGCAATCCCCAAGATCAAGCTGGGAAATGGTTCATCTCTACACAAAGCCAGTTTAATATCAACATTTAATATCAACCATTGAAACCAGATATCCTACTTCCCAGTCTTTAACATTGGCAACTCAACTTCTGGTACATATTAACTAGTAACTTTTCTGATTTGAACTTTGCCACTTTTTTTTTCAAGGCGAAAGACTAAACCTGTTTCCGTCAAACCTTTTCTTGCTTGGAACCTATAATCCCACCATTCATCCACTGCTCAAGCCCCCAGCCCTTTGAGCTCCAAAACACACCAAGTCCTGCAGTTTTTATCTTCCAAACACCAAATTTCATCCAACATCAGAGGTCATTGATTATTGGTCTCATCGTTGTCTTATGTACCTCTAAGAAAGAAACAATATTGCTAAATCTAAGCCTCATCCCAATTTCAGAGATGAAAAATCAAACATGGGCGGCACCTATGGCTCAGTGAGTAGGGCACTGGCCCCATATACCGAGGGTGGCAGGTTTGAACCCAGCCCCAGCCAAACTGCAAAAAAAAAGAAAAAAAAAAAAAACGGGCGTTGTGGCAGGTGCCTGTAGTCCCAGCTACTCGGGAGGCTGAGGCAAGAGAATCGCCTAAGCCCAAGAGCTGGAGTTTGCTGTGAGCTGTGATGCCACTGCATTCTACCAAGGGTGACAAAGTGAGACTTCGTCTCTAAAAAAAAAAAAAAAAAAAAAAAAACAAGAAAAGAAAATATCAAACATATCTGTATTTCAGAATTGATGTCTAATATGATATATCTTGAATCTGAATGTCACCACCCTACCCCAGCAATCACAGTCTAACCAATCTTCTCTGCTCTTGACCCCTCTGATCTCATTCTCTACTCCACTGCCAAAGTGACAATTTTTACAACACAAATCTGATCATATAATACAAATCTGATCGTTCTTGGCTTCTAAGTCTTCAGTGGTTCCCAGTCACTCTTGGCATGGCCACTGTCCCCTAAGAACAAGTGTGTTCCTTACTATTGACCCCCTCAGCACTCGGCACTTGACATGCACAGCACTTCACACATCCGAGATGACTTGCTTAATTACGTGCCTTTCCCACTTGAAGTTCTATGATGATCTGGATTGATGTTCATCAGAACTGATTCTCCGGGCTAGGCGCAGTGGCTCACACCTGTAATCCTAGCACTCTGGGAGGCTGTGGCGGGTGAATCGCCTGAGCTCAGGAGTTCAAGAGCAGCCTAAGCAAGAGTGAGACCCATCTCTAAAAATAGCCAGGAGTTGTGGTGAGCGCCTGTAGTCCCAGCTACTTGGGAAGGTGAGGCAAGAGGATCACTTGAGCCCAAGACTTTGAGGTTGCTTAAAGCTATGAAGGCCACAGAAACAAAGGGCAACAAAGTGAGACTCTGTCTCAAGGAAAAAAAAAAAAAAGGACTGTCCAGTGTCTAGCCTGATATTTGGCACATGTGCATATAAGGTACACCATAATATTTATTAACTGGCAAAAAAAAAACAGTCTTGAGTCATGACTAATATAATTCACCAAACATTGTTTGACAGAAACTGGGTTTTGCTACAAAATAGTAGGTGTTCTAAAGGAAGCAGCTTTCAAAATGTAGTCTTAGGAATATAATGTGTTGATTGACTTGGACATAAATCCTCTACTCCAGCCTTGGACATTGGCATCTGATTCACCTGAATCACCGGAGTTAAGAATGGGAGGAGGCTGGCATGATAGCTCATACCTGTAATACCTGTAATACCAGCACTTTGAGAGGATGAAGTGAGAGAATCACTTGAGGCCAGGAGTTTGAGACAAACCAGGGCAACATAGCAAGATCCCCCATCTCTACAAACAGTAATATTTTTTTTTTTGAAACAGAGTCTCACTATGTCACCCTAGGTGGAGTGCCATGGTGTCACAGCTCATAACAACCTCAAAATCTTAAGTGATTCTCTTGCCTCAGCCTCCCAAGTAGCTGGGACTACAGGTGCCTGCCACAATGCCGGTCTATTTTTTCGTTGTAGTTGTCATTGTTGTTTGGCAGGCCCGGGCTGGTTTGAACCCGCCAGCTCCGGTACACGTGCCTGGCACCCTAGCCACTGAGCTATAGGTGCTGAGCCAAATAATAATTTTTTAAAGTAGCCAGGTGTGGTGGTACACATGTAGTCCTAGCTACCTGAGAGGCTGAGGAGGGCGGATCCCTTGAGCCCGGGAGGTTGAGGCTGCGGTCAGCGATGATCATGTCACTGCAGTCCAGCCTGGGCAACAGAACATGATCCTATGTCTAAAAAAAAATTGAGAGAGTGGTAGTTCCTGAGAGAGAAGCAGGAAAACCGTGAACAGGAAAATCAAAAGGTAATCAGTTATTAAATAAACATATTATTTTCTCACTAATGCAGAAAATAAATTTTAGGTTAGGTTCAATGGCTCATACCTATAATCTTAGCACTTTGAGAGGCCAAGGTAGGAGGATCACTTGAGGCTAGGACCAGGCTGAGCAAGAGTGACACCCTGTCTCTACAAAAAATAGGGGGAAAAAATGGCTGGGCCCAGTAGTGTGAGTCTCTAGTCCCAGCTACGCAGGAGGCTGAGGCCAGAAGATTGCTTGAACCTAGTAATTTGAAGTTGCAGTGAGCTATCATGACACCGCTACACTCTAGCCTGGGTGACAGAGCCAGACTCTGAAAGAAAGGAAAGAAGGGACAGGAAGGGAAGGGAGGGGAGGAAGGACAGGAAAGGGAAGGGAAGGGAGGGGAGGGGAGGGGAGGGAGAAAGAAAGAAAGAAAGAGAGAAAGAGAGAGAGAGAGAGACGAAACAAGAAAAGAAATTCTCAAATTGTATATAAAACCATCACATTGTACCCCATGATTGCATTAATGTACACAGCTATTATTTAATAATAATAATGATGATGATGATAAAAAGAAATTCTTGGTTTACTAGAGATACCACTATCTATATGATACATAATTGGGTGTGGCAATCTCTCCCTCTCTTTTTTTTTTTTCTTTTTTTTGCAGTTTTGGCCAGGGCTGGATGTGAACCCGCTACCTCCAGCATATGGGGCCAGCACCCTATTCCTTTGAGCCACAGGCACCGCCCAAGTGTGGCAATCTCTTTAACATAACTGGTGTGCCAAGCGACTATTCAATACTGCTCTATATCACCATCGGTTTCTTAGACCACAGATTATGCACAGGCAAAACTTCATGCAGATTTTTACACATTTTGAAGCACTAATCTAAGACCTTCACTAAAAATGAAAGATGTCCTTAATTCCCATATAAGGATCAAAAGAACTGAGTGACCAAGAATGCAGACACAAGGCCTGCTGGGGTAACCCACTCCTATAATCCTAGCACTCTGGGAAGCTGAGGCAAGTGGATTGCTTGAGCTCATAGGTTCGAGACCAGCCTGAGGAAGTGCAAGACCCTGACCCTAAAAAAAAAAAAAAAAAAAATAGCCAGTCGTTGTGGCAGGCGCCTGTAGTCCCAGCTACTTGGGAGGCTGAGGCAAGAGAATTGCTTAAGCCCAAGAGTTTGAGGTTGCTGCTAGCTATGACGCAAAGGCACTCTACCAGGGGAGACAATGTGAGACTCTGTCTCAAAGAAATAAAAGAAAAAGAATGCAGATTCAGACTCAGAGGCAGAGTACCCAGTTTTTGATACCAGCTCCAGTTCCACACACCACTAAGAAAAGAGCCTCAAATGACAATGACAAGTGAAAAAATAAAACAGTGTATTGAATAATAACTATGATTTTTTGACATGTTTGCCAAAGAGAGAAAATAAGAATGTATGTGTGTATAATTTTATAACATGTACAAAGAAACTCTGAAAATAGCAATGATGGTTATGGTGTATGTTTCACAAGTACGTGAGTAGCGGCCAAGGTTGGAGAGAGAATTTTTCACTTTAATTAAACTGAATTTTTTTTATTTCGATTTTGAATCTCATGAATGTATAACTTACTCAAAAAATGAAGTAAATTATTTTAAAAGGAAGGATAGGTAAATAGATACTTTGCAAATATATAAACTTACTAACCATATGACTGAGGAAGTTACTGAACTATTTTAAGTCCGTCAGGTGTAGCTCCCTCAGAGGGTGAGGTATAGATTAAATCAGCATCAGCAAGGTGCTGGGCACATAGTCAACATTTCATAAACGTCAGGTGTTGGGCCAGGCTTGGTGGCTCACACCTCTAATCCCAGCATTCTGGGAGACTGAGCCAGGCAGATAGCCTGAGCTCACGAGTTCGAGAACAGCCTGAGATGGAGCAAGACCCCCATCTCTAAAATTATCGGGGCATGGTGGCAGGTGCCTGTAGTACTAGCTACTCGGGAGGCTGAGGCAAGAGAATCGCTTGAGCCCAGGAGAATGAGGTTGCTGTGAGCTATGATGCCACAACACTCTACCAGGGGCGACAAAATGAGACTCTGTCTCAAATAAATAATAAATAAATAAATGTCAGGTGCTATGTCACTAATGATTATGATGGCAACAAAGCAACAATAATGCTAGAAATAAGACATCATGTCTATTTAAGAGAATTGGCAAAGACGCCTTGGTGGAACTTCGGGGAGCCTCCTCTGAGTTCTCTTTTCTACTAGGCCTCATCCTTGGGATCTGTCTTCCACCTGCTAAATCAGTTTGGTGAGAATCCTCCCACCCTTGATATCTGATCACCCCAGGCTGCCTTCAGCAAGAATCCTGTTGTGTCAGTTTAGCACGGGTCCCCCACTGCCCTTGATATCTCCTTTTAGTAACTTTCCATCCACTGACCTCCTGGACCTGCTCCTTGTGATACACCTCCAGCTATCTTTCCTGTAATCGGAGTTGAGCGTGACTTCTCTTTTGTGATAAGTCTCGGCACTTACAACAACAGCCCTGATAAAGTCTGCCTTACTGTTACAGTGTCAGAACAATTTTTTCTTTAACAGGATTAACTTTTAAATATACTTTGTGATAGAGCTCTAGACAGTCTGCATTCGCACAAGTGTCTGGGTCACTCATAATTATTACCGAACATAAGCATTCCGAAACCCCAGGACAGGAAAACAGTTCTATAATCACTTTAAAAGGCTGATGATTAATAATTGACATTGACAACAAATGCTGTCAACTAAGTATGTCTTCTCCTCAAGTATAAGATAAAAATTCATTATCTCTAACTGCAATAGAAGAACCGTATTTGATGTGTCTTTTAAGGTCCATTCTAAACCATAATAGAAACATAAAATATAACCTACAGCAAAGAAACTACTTTTCTCATTTGTCAAGTCAAATTTTATCTGGCCATTTGTAACAGACCAGGTGCTGTCCAGGTAAACATTCCCAGGGCACACAGAGGAACCATTTCACATCGGAGAGTTCCCAGCTGACCATCGTGTTCTGGCTAATTATATATTTGGAATTTGCCGTGAATTTTCCCACACATGATCCTAAGACATGGTCTTATTAGTTCACACCAATTGTCCTGTGAATTAATTGGCTTTATGTGATGTGAAACATTGTGGATTAAGTAGGCTTTATGAATTCACTTTAGAAGCCAGGGACATTTTCCAAAATGGTTTCTATGAGAAAATCAGTCTGAAGGTGCAGGAAGCCCTGAAGCAATGAAAACGTAAGTCTCTATTTGCTGTCCCCCCCATCCTCTGCCCATCCTGCCCCAGCAATGGAAGGAAGTCCAGGGCCACATGTGGGCACTTCATTCCATGTCCCACCATGCCCCTCAGTGTCACTTGGAACTGTGCCCCCTGTCCCCCCGAGCTCAGGGGACCACAAACCCCTTATTTTTCATCTCTTGAACTTCACCAAAAAACACTAATGAAACTGCTCCTCACCCTCCAAGACTCTAGGGGACCTGCCCCTCTCCATGGCCTCCTGTCCTCTGGTTCCCTTTGGCCTTCGCTTATCATTCCTCCAGCCTCCTCTTAGCCCCATCTTGGCTCCCCTTTCTAAGGTTTCCAGGGGAGTCCAACCTTTTTTGTTTCTCTGCCACACATTGGAAGAAGAAGGGTTCTCTTGAGCCACACAGTAAACACACAATTGCTAATGAAAGCTGGTTAGTAAAAAAAAAAAAAAGAAAGAAAAATTCTGTGCATCCTTTTTGTGATATCCAACACCACAGATAAACAAAAAAAGTGCTCACAAAATCAGCATGCGGCCTGGGCTGCAGGTTGGACAGTCTGCAACCATTTCCAAAAGGAAGATGTTCCCAAGCCCTTCTTCGGCTGTTCGTCTGCACAGTTTTGCTCAGGTTCTCATTCCCTCTCCAAAGCCCTCTCCAATCTATACTTTGAGGGAGTCTACTGCTCTAAAGCCCATCCCAGAGTCCACCACACTCGGACAGCTCCTACAAAGCCTGCCTGTCTCTCCCCTCGCTCTACCTTGAATTACTGAAACTTATTTTCCTTCTTGCTTCCTTTCCTTCTGGAGTTCTGTAAGGGCAGGTACAGCTTCTTTATGATATCGGGACCCCTGTCCCACCCCCAATACGCACACACACAAATGCACACACACATGCATGACACACCACACAGCACTGGCAGCTCACGGCAGACACTAAATGGTGGTTGAACAGAAGTCAGGTGTCCTGTGTCTCCCCTAAGTCAAAAAGGGGGCAGAAGAGCATAATAGGACAATATCTGCCTGTGGCTCATCGAGTAGGGTGCTGGCCCCATATACCGAAGGTGATGGGTTAAAACCTGGCCTCGGCCGAACTGCAAAACAGAAAAATAGCCGGGCGTTGTGGCGGGCGCCTGTAGTCCCAGCTACTCGGGAGGCTGAGGCAAAAGAATCACCTAAGCCCAGGAATTGGAGGTTGCGGTGAGCTGTGACGCCACGGCACTGTACCAAGGGCAATAAAATAAGACTCTGTTTCTCAAAAAAAAACAGAAAAAGAAGAAAGAAAGAAAGGTGAAATAGTGCCAATACTGAAGTAAGAGCAAAATGCTATGGGATAATAAATCAAAGTGTAAACAAGAGAATATTAAGTTAGAAATATAACAATCTGGCCAAGTGCAGTGGCTCACACCTGTAAACCCAGCACTCTGGGAGGCCAAGATGGGAGGATTGCTCAATCTCAGGAGTTTGAGACCAGCCTGAGCAAGAGTGAGACCCCCGTCTCTACTGAAAATAGAAAACTTAGCTGGGCATTGCAGCAGGCTCCAGTACTCCCAACTCAGGAGGTTGAGGCAGGAGGATAGCTTCAATTCAGAAGTCTGAAGTTTCTGTGAGCTAGGCTGATGCCAGGGCACTCTAATCTGGGTGACAGAATGAGACGCTGTCTCCAAAAAAAAAAAAAGAAAGAAAGAAAAAGGAAATACAATGGTTCTTTCCAAAAAACATTAGCATTTACATCGTCCATTTCAACATCTGCAGGAAATAATCACAGACAGCAATTATTTTGCACTAACGAGGTACCATGCCCCATGTAAAGTACTTCCTAAGCATTACCTCCTTCTATTCACAGTGTTATCTTTATTTATTTATTTTTGAGACAGAGCCTCAAGCTGTCACCCTGGATAGAATGCTGTGGCATCACAGCTCACAGCAACCTCCAATTCCTGGGCTCAAGCGAGCTTCCTGCCTCCGCCTCCCAAGTAGCTGGGACTACAGGAGCCCGCCACAACGCCCGTGCATTTTTTTTGGTTGCAGCCACCATTGTTGTTTGGCGGGCCTGGGCTGGATTCGAACCGGCCAGCTCAGGTGTACGTGGCTGGCGCCTTAGCCCGTTGAGCCACAGGCACCGAGCCAGTGTTATCTTTAGTTTACATATGAGAAAACTGAGGCACAGACCAGTTAATTACCTTGCCCAGAGTCATGAAACCAGCAGGGCAGAGCTAGGATTTCCACATCAGTTTCAGATTCAAACTCAGCTACTAAATTCCACTGCCTCTTTACTGTGTTGTTTTTACAATGTATCTGTAGGTTGTGGGGCGTAAGTCATCGGCTACTGAGAAATAAAGAGGTAATGCTGGCCAGAAGAGGTGGCTCACGCCTGTCACCTAACCCTCTGGGAGGATAGCTTGAGATCAGGAGTGTGAGGTTACAGTGAGCTATGTCACCACTACACTGTAGCTCACCTGACAGAGCACGATCTTATCTTATTAAAAAAAAAAAAAAAAAACGGCCAGGTGTGGTGGTTCCAGCCTATAATCCCAGCAATTGGGAGGTCGGGGGGAGGGGGTTGCCTGAGCCCACGATATTGGAATTTCATCTTCAGTAGGTTCTTGGTCTCAGTGATTTGAAGAAAGAATCCATGGACCACAGATCAGTGGTAAGACAGGATTTATTTACAGAAAAGAAAAGAATACAAAAATACCAAAGCTCCTGACAGAGAGAACCCAGGTTGGGAAACAAGCTCTCTTGCTCTCTTTTTCTGTCTCTCCCCTGGCTCTTTGTCCAGGGGTATATATAGTGGCATGGGGTCCTCTGTAGTTACATTTAACCCAAACTCAGTAGCAAATCAATGTCTACAATCCCTTTCATTCCCAGGCCTAGGAAACTTACATGAAATGGACTAGGCCTAGGAAATGGGAAGTTCCCTGTTCAGCTGCAAGTGGGAGGGGAGGGAGACCTAAGGCGCTGGTGTCTTCCCCAGCAGTTGTCTGGCCCCTTTGGCCATTGGAGCCTCCTACCCAGGCCCCCCTGCCTACCCTCCAGCCCTCTGGTTTCTCTGCCAGTGGCCACCACACCAACGCCACCAGAGCTGAGGCCCCATCTGTCCTGTATCACTCACAGGTTCCAGACCAGCCTGAGCCAGCTGAGACCTGTCTCTAAAAATAGCTGGGCCTTGTTGTGGGCTCCTGTAGTCCCAGCTACTGGAGAGGAGAATTGCTTGAGCTCAAGAATTTGAGGTTGCTGTGAGCTACTATGCCACAGTGGTCTACCAAGTGCATTTCTAAGACTGAGCCCCCCCTCCCCCCATTTCCTGGCTCTGTGTGACTTGCTTTACATCTCATTCATGGCAAACCCAGAAGCTATGTATAAACTGAAACTGAGACAGGTTAAATAGCTTGGTCAAAGTCACCGGAAAGGGGTGGTGTGAAAGGCTGCCTACTGAGGGTAGGAGTCCAGGTTTCTGGGCACTGATGACAGGAAGGCTCCACCCCAGGCAAAGTGGGTCTTAGAGCCTGAACACCCCTCTGCCACCAGCCAGTAAAGAAAACATTTCCTCGGCTACAACACAGGATTAACACCACCTACCTCACCGGGTAGTGGAAAGGATTAAATTAATTTAAATTTTAAAAATAGTGCACAGTGCCTGACACACAATAAACTCTCAGTGGTATCTATTTTTAGAGGCCCAGTACCATTTTTCTTCTCCCTTAGGGCGGATCACTTTCTAAGATACGTGCAAATCTGCAGGGAAAAAATGAGATGGGAGGGTATTTCCTTTTTCTCTATTGATCACTCTTTGCCCCAAACACCTTCTCAAGGCATTATTTAATACTCAAAATGACACCTCCAAGTGTTATAAATAAAAAGGGTACCCAACATATAACGAAGTCCCTGACCCCCAGCCCCCGGGAGTTTACAACTAGGCGATGTTAACATTTGCAAAGTGCCCTGTGTGCCTTGGCGGCTAATTAACATGTTGGGTTTGTTTTCTCAAAATCCAGCCCATTGTTTCCCCTGTGAGCACGATCTGAAGCCTCAGTCCATAACGCGCTACTGCCTGCATCTTCCTGCCAATAAAACCGCTGAAACCACCAGAGGTTAAAGCAATTAATATTAGATGAAACCCCATCGCGCCGCGGCTACGCGCCCGCGCAGCCCCGAGCGCCCCCGCCCCGCTTGGGCAGGCCCCGGGGGAGCACCCCCAGCCCAGCGGGTTAGCTCCCCCGAGGGGCGAGCTCTAGCAAAAGGAAACGAAGAGGAATATATGCTTACCTGACACTCTCTGCCTAACACAATCTGGTCTGAGCTGGGAAAATCCATTAGGTACACTGTAGTCAGCATTGCCATTTTTAGTGTGGATTTTATTTACACATTCAAAGCATGGCTATCCCGACAGTGGGAACTGTTAGAAAGGGTTACACTCTCTCCAGAGGAAGATCAAGTCGGGATTTCCCTCCCGCGGTGCCCCAGAAACCACCAGCAGCAAATCCTGCCCTGGCGGTTTCAGATCCAGTCCTGCAGAGAGGGGTGTTGGAGGTGAGACTCCAAGGTCGTTCCCGGCACCGGAGTCCAGCCTTCTGCTCCAGGCAGACTGTCTGAGGTTAGAGGCCCTCCGCCCTTAGGGAGTGAAAATAGAGCCCCGGTAACCTTTGCGCTGTTGCCCTCACGGCCCTCATTCTAACACTGTAGTATTCTTTTTTATCAATGATCTGACTACGGAAGCCTGTTGATAATCCCCACATCAGAGACATACTGAAGTCTCCCAGTCTTACCCAGCTCCGAGCCAGGAGCAAGTGAGAGACTGTGCTCCTACCAGCGCGGACTACTGGATTGGAGACGGCCACCAGCACCACTCCCTGGAATTGGCCACCCTTCCAGCTGTCCAGGCACCGTTCCATCCTTGGGGAAGTGGAAGAGAATGTTCCTTTCAGCATTCTTTCCCAACGGGAGATGAGCTATCACTCACGATGTGAGTGCCTCAGGGGATTCCAGTGAAATAAAACCGCTTGATGATGACCTAATTTGTTCATTCAAGAGGATAAATTCGTCTATCCATATATTATTGTTGTTATGGTTTCTGTTGTTAAATTATACATAAAAGGCCCAAGCTATAAAAAGCCTATTTTAGAGAAGAAAAAGTTTTCAGAACATGAATCTTAATAAGATTCTTATTTTAAATTGTGCCTCAGAATATGCATTATTTTTATGCTTCTTTGTATTTTCAGCAATTTACTGTCCTAAATGCACTTTTGTAAAAATGCTGTGAAATGCATTTTATTGTATGTAATGTGCTCATTCTCCACCACCTAAGACCTGCTGGTTGCCTTTTTGGTCTTAGGTCATTTTTTTTGCCAAATAATGTAAGGTGTAATTAAAAAAGGTTTTCCAAAATGATATACCATTTTATGCCATTCACCTTTCAAAATAAACCCTTTAACAGGGTTTTTTTTTTGTCTTCCCTATGACCATTTTTCCTCTGTAATCAAATCTTTTCAAACATAAATTTATAAACAAGTGTGTCCAAACGGGTGGTCCTTAGAACACCAGTCCTGTCAGAGCCTCCCTGGAAAAGAAGTTGGCCAGTGCTTTTTGGGAAACCCTGCACATTCTCTCTTTCTGAGGGCTACAATTCACATTAAAAGCTTCCAGTCAAGAAACATGCTGAACTTGGCTTAGCCCAGCATTTCCCAAATTTAAGAGGACCCCCTTTTCTAAGCAAGACTTATTAATAGACTGTGAAATTTGTATTTCTAGGCTTATACTTTGGAAATCAATGATTTAAATCATCTAATATATGGAATTGATTTCAGGTCAAATAAAACTGAGAGGTCAAGATGCAGAATTTTTTTTTTTTTTTAGAGAATTAAGAAGATGATCTAATAGCTGTTTGTGAATCTCATAAATCCATTGTGTTCTTTTGTTGTTGTTGTTGTTGTTGTTGTTGTTTTGAGACAGAGTTTCATGAAGTCACCCTCCATAGGGTGCCATGGCATCATAGCTCTCAGCAACCTCCAGCTCTTGGGCTCAAGTGATTCTCTTGCCTCAGCCTCCCAAGTAGCTGGGAGTACAGGCTCCCGCCACAATGCCCAGCTATTTTTAGAGATGGGGGTCTTGGTCTGGCTCAGGCTGGTCATGAACCTGTGAGCTTAAGCAATCTACCTGCCTCAGCATCCCAGATTGCTGGGATTACAGGTGTGAGCCACAGTTCCTGGCTTCCACTATGTTTATTTATTTACTTTATTTTTTATTTTTTATTTATTTATTTTTTTATTAAATCATAGCTGTGTACATTAGTACAATCATGGGGTACAATGTGCTGGCTTCATATACAATCCGAAATATTTTCATCCAACTGATCGACATAACCTTCATGGGATTTTCTTGGTCACTGTGTTTTTTTGTTTTTTTTTTGAGACAGAGCCTCAAGCTGTCACCCTGGATAGAGTGCAGTGGCATCACAGCTCACAGCAACCTCCAATTCCTGGGCTCAAGCGAGTCTCCTGCCTCCGCCTCCCAAGTAACTGGGACTACAGGCACCCGCCACAACGCCCAGCCATTTTTTGGTTGCAGCCGTCATTGTTGTTTGGCGGGCCCGGCCTGGATTCCAACCTGCCAGCTCAGGCGTACGTGGCTGGCGCCTTAGCCCATTGAGCCACGGGCGCCAAGCCATCACTGTGTTTTTTAAAAAGAAAAGAGAAGATTCCTTAGGCTGGGGCAATGGCAGTGGCTCATACCTGTAATCCCAACACTTTGGGAGGTGGACATAGGAAAATCATGTAAGAACAGGAGTTAGCAACCAGCCTGGGCAACATAGCAAGACCCTATCTCTACAAAAAATAGAAAAAATTAGCTAGGCATGGTGGTGCATACTTGTACTCCTAGCTGCTCAAGAGGCGGAGGTGAGAGGATCTCTTGAGCCCAGGAGTTAGAGGTTGCAGTGATCTATAATGGCAGTGCCACATGACACTCTTGCTTGGATGAAAGTGTGAGACCCTATCTCTTAGAAAAAAAAGTTATCAATAACTAGATGAAGACACACTGCATCAGAAGCCTGGAACTATATTGAATAAGAAGATTCCAGAAATATTCTTTTTTTCCGTTTTGGAAAATATTATTCAAGGTATGGTACATTCCAGTTTTGGTAAGTCAGCCTCTCCATTAGCCCCCATACTCCTGGACTGTTTAAAAATAGTCCCCTAAGATTACAGACTCCTACAGTGTTCTTGGAAATGAATTCGGTGCTCAGGAGAAAAGACCACTCAGTCCACTAGAGGATTCCACTACTCGAGCCCCATCATTGTCCCCTAGGACAACAACACCCCCCAGCAGGCTCTAAGCTGCCGGGAGATCTGCATGTTTGATAAGCCTCATATATACTTTCTTTCCCTTGTGGAAGAGCTAACTGAGAAAAATTACATTCAAACATCACCCTTGAGAACGAGACAGTAAAGCTAGCAGCCTAAGAACTGTTCAAACTGTGACCCATCTGGACTAATTTTTACGTAATGAAAACATTTTATGAAAAGAAACTCCAGGTGTGTCAAACACCTGGACTAATAGGAAGAGGGGCTTAAGCAAATGAAAGGGGTTGCATTTAGTCTTTGTAAATCAGAAAGTTTTCTCGGAAAGGGAGACAAATAGGTTTGCATTAAAATACCTAAAAAATTGCCCTTACACACCCCTGCCTATCCATGGGTTCCTGCGCACACTTTCTTCCCCTACCCCACACATTAAGGTATATAATAAGCTCACACAGGCACACCTGAGTGATCATGCATTAAATTAATCTCATATTCCTCAGAACACTTAGCAGAGGAATAGGCAAAAAATAGATGTTCCATAAATTCTAATTAATTAATCAATGAACTGATGGCCCTTCTAAAGTTACTTATTACCTGAGAGAAGCTGGACTCACAATGCAAACGCTTTGTTCCCGTTTAACCCCAGGAGATTATTTTACATTTCAAGGGAGCCTCACAGAGTGAATCGGACTGTGAAAAATGAACCAAAACAGGCTGGAATAGCTCTCAAATTCTGTTCCACCCACAAAATTTGCATTGCTTCTATTTGTCAAATGCCACCAGGACCTTTCTATCTATCATCTTCTCCTACACTGATCAGCTTGAAACTGTGAAAGTGTGCATATTTGCTTTCTGTTGCCTAATAATTATTAATTAAATGGAAACTTTGGGAAAGAATAGAAATGCTTGGCAAAATATATCTCACTTAAGCACCAAGTAATTGTTTTTTAAGGTCTGAAGCTAGGCTCTTTTAAGATTTAAGCAGTAATTTTATCACTAAGCATTACCAGTGTCACATAATACATACCATTAAATAAATGAGTCTAGGGCAGCACCTGTGGCTCAGTGAGTAGGGTGCTGGCCCCATATACCAAGGGTGATGGGTTCAAACCCAGCCTTGGCCAAACTGCAACCAAAAAATAGCCAGGCGTTGTGGCGGGTGCCTGTAGTTCCAGCTACTCAGGAGGCTGAGGCAAGAGAATCACTTAAGCCCAAGAGCTGGAGGTTGCTGTGAGCTGTGATTTCACAGCACTCTACTGAGGGCAACAAAGTAAAGACTGTCTCTAAGGAAAAAAAAAAAAGAAGAAAAAAATGATTAAGATTGAAGCACAAGCTTAATTTTATCACTAAGAATTACTAGTGTCATCACCATCATTACTAGTTTCATCACCATATTAAGCCCCAGAATCTGCTATTTAAAATACTTGTATTTGAATTGGCTAGATGTTTGGGGGGGGGGGGGTTTGTTGTTGTTTGAAACAGAGTCTCACTTTGTGGCCATGGGTAGAGTGCCTTGGCATCACAGCTCACAGCAACCTCCAATTCCTCTGCTCAAGTGATTCTCTTGTCTCAGTCTCCCGAGTAGCTGGGACTACAGGCGCCCACCAGGACACCCAGTTATTTTATTTATTTATTTTTAGAGACCGGTGGGGGGGAGGGGAGGTCCGCTCTTGCTCAGGCTCGTCTCCAACTCCTGATCTCAAGCAATCTACCCTCCTCGTAGATATGTTTAAAGAAGGAAAAAATTATGCATCGTGCATCTAGTTAAGAATTTGCAGCACACATCTACATCCTCACTTCTCATAAGATATGCTTTCACAGAAAATGAAAGTGATACTTAATTATCAAAATAAAAATTCACAGGATCTACATATGTAAAACAACTTCCTCTTTTTTTCTGTTATTTTCAATCCCCTAAGGAGTGGAAGAACTCAAAGAGAGCTCTGGGCTGTTTGTTCCAAGAAACTGTTTTCCTGTTCAGAATAAGTAATTTCTTAGGGTAATTTATATACTATTTAAACAATGATACCATGTGCTAAAATAAAATACTGATCACAGTGTGGGAAATCATATTCGATTTTATTGTATGTGAGTGCCTTCGATTCAGCCAATAATCAAGCTCTGTACTTTTTTCTGTATGGTGCTCAACTCCCTAACAAAAGTATATCAAATATTGTCTTCCCACTTTTGTGACCTTAAAGTCCAGGCCTGCTCATTCAATCTCCCTCTACTCCTCCACAAGTATTTTAGGGTAGTCTGATAGGACAGTATATTCACAATATATCCAAGCCAAAGCAAGGTTATTGACGAGATCTCACATTAAATTTTACCCTTGAAAGTTCTCTACTGGCCAGGCATGACAGCTCATGCCTGTAACCCTAGCACTCTGGGAGGCCCAGGTGGGTGGATTGCTTGAGCTCAGGAGTTCCAGACCAGTGTGAGCAAGAGCAAAATCCTGTCTCAAAAAATAAATAAATAAATAAAATAACCAGGTGGGCGCCTGTAGTCCCAGCTACTTGGGAGATTGAGGCAAGAGGATGGCTGAGGCAAGAGGATTCCAGGAGTTTGAGGTTGCTGCGAGCTATGACGCCACAGCACTCGACCCAGGGTGACGAGTGAGACTCAAAAAAGAAAAAAAAAGTTCTCTGCGGTCCGGAAAATGGGGCTGCTGCAGGCTGATGTTTATGCTGCCACCTTTTGGCCTTGGAAGGAAATACATCACAGAGAGAGGAAAAGGGGATCTCGGATGAATGTTGTATTCATGTTGTATTTATGCTAGAATAGGTAAAGGCTTCTTAAGTGAGCAAAAGGGAGCTCACAGAAATGTTGGAGAATATTATGAAAGCTCTGGCTCCTCTCTCTAGAAGAAACCCCACATACACAGTAAATTGTAGATAAATCCGGACAACCTGAAGCCCATCCATGCAGGCACTCCCTTTCTAGACGACAAAAGCAAACTCATTTTTTGTGCAATGACAAAAATTCTGTAAGATGGAATAAAATGGGCATTCTGGGAGGACATTAGACTGTGTCAGGAAAAACTTTTGACATCAAATTATTTTTAGTTCAAAATTGGTAATGTGTTGAAAGGGAAAAAAAAAAAAACTTCAAACATTTCCCTGTAGCAAAGACTGTTTGGATTTCATTTCAAAGTTAATCGATGGGAAAGGCTCTCTGGGAATTATGGGTGGTATTTCCAACAGAAATATTATGCTTTTGACACTTCTCTTGGATATCGTAAATCCTCCCACAGTTGCGTTTTGGATCAAGTAACCTGGTCTGGTGCATGTGGTCTGTTTATTTGTTTAGCCTGTAGAAATGTATTCTCTGTTTCTACCAATATTTTTGCATCACAGGCTGCATACAGCCTTCAGCTACTCCTAAGTTTTTTAAGGCCTGATGCTTGACTCTTTTAAGATATAAGTACAGACTTAATTTTATCACTAAGAATTACTAGTGTCACATAATATATACCATTAAACTAATGAGTCTATCTTGAGACATGTGATTGTCATCAACCATACTGAGACCTAAAACATGTTACTTAAAAAGAAAATGCTTCTATTTGAACTGGCTAGAAATACTTAAAGATATCATTGGGAGAGCATATCCCAGGCATTTTTAAGGCCCCTTATCCCCATTGCCCCTCGAAAATGAAGTCATTCTTCCCATTTCTTTTTTTTTTTTTTTTTTTTGACAGAGCCTCAAGCTGTCACCCTGGGTAGAGTGCAGTGACATCACAGCTCACAGCAACCTCCAATTCCTGGGCTCAAGCGAGTCTCCTGCCTCCGCCTCCCAAGTAGCTGGGACTACAGG
>CAUYRH010142158.1:0-12786 GCA_963574655.1 Perodicticus potto | reverse complement strand
TAAAGAAAGACGGAGACTTTACCTCTTTCATGTTTACATGGATGGAGCTGGAACATATTCTTCTTAGCAAAGTATCTCAAGAATGGAAGAAAAAGTATCCAATGTACTCAGCCCTACTACGAAGCTAATTTATAGCTTTCATGTGAAGGCTATAACCCAACTATAGCACAAGAATATGGGAAAGGGGCAAGGCAGGGGAGGGGAGGGGGGAGGTTGGGGTGGCTGGAGGGTAATTGGTGGGATCACACATATGGTGCATCTTAGAAGGGTACAGGTGAAATCTACTAAATGCAGAATACAAATGTCTTCATACAATAACTAAGAAAATGCCATGAAGTCTATGTTAATCAGTTTGATGAAAATAGTTCTGATTGTATATGAAACGAGCACATTGTACCCCTTGATTGCTCTAATGTACACAGCTATGATTTAATAATAAGAAGAAATAAACAAATAAAAGCTATCCTTGTGAAAAAAAAAATAAACTCATTATTTAGGACAGTGTACCAAACAGCAGGTTACAATAGTTAAAAACAATCATGGCAAAGAAAACTTTTTCTCCTTCAAAATTTGCGTAGGAAACTGAATGATGAAATGATATGGTAATTATAAATTGTCCATTATTGGAAAGAGATCACCAAAGGGTTGGACATACCAAAATTTGAGAGTGTGAGAAGTTATTGAGAAAGAGCCCTGCTGTGAGCCTCTTCAATGACTTAAAATTTTTAAATCTATGTTGATCTTTTTCTATTGCAAATGATTAAGTCTGGGCATCACTTTCAGCTAGAGTTCACAGCAGAGTATGTTTGCACACAGAAAAGTAAAATATTTTCTTTTCAATTCAATGAAAATAAAATATTTTCTTTTTAATTCAATGAAAATGAAATATTTCATTTTCAATTCAACAAAAATAAAGTATTTTCTTTTCAATTCAATAAAAACCTCCAAATTCCAAAAAAATTTATAATTTTAGTTTTACTAAAAAACTTTACTTCACTGGTTGTGACTTTAGTTTTAATTTAGTTTTGATTAGAGTACTGGGAAGGTAAGGATCAGCCAAGAAAACGCCGAAAGTTAGGAAGAGCGGGAAGGATTTCTCTGCGTATTGCAGAGTGCATCACATATCCTGACTCTGGACTCTTAACCCCCAGAACTGAGAGATAGTTAGTTTATATTGTCTTAATCCACTTCGTTTGTGGTACTTTTTTAGAGTAGCCCTGGGAAGCGAATAGAATTTATAGGACTTTTCCCAGGATATTGGTTGTTTTCACATTTGATCATCATAGGAATAAAAATAGCACAGCTCACAAATGGCAACCGAGGCAGGAATAGTCACACAGTGAGCGGAAAATCAGAAATTGACGTCGTATTTATTTTTACATTGTTTGAGCTAATAATACAAGAAGAATCACAAAATAGGCATTTAAAAGCTTATTTAAGAACTTCACTGCTACTTAAATAGGTAATTTCTTCTGAATTTCAGGGTGTGGTCTCACAATTAGCATGTTTAATAAAATCAGTTTGTCAATTGTAATTACTCACGTCCTAGTCCATGATTCTATGTCTATAGAACAAAAATAAATGCATAAAACCAAAATAAAACAATGCAAAAAACAACTCAGGAATAAACAGAATAATGCTCATCTTTTCCTTCTATTTATTTTCAATGAAAAAGAGAAAAGGAATGATAAAAATGTTGCACTCAATGCCACCTGCACTGGCTCTGGCGGCGCACAAAATCGGACTGTCACGAATGAAGTTCTCATGAATTTCTGTTCAAGGAATAAATGCTTTATCCTGTGACCCCTGCACATGTACCTATGTTGGTCTTAGAAAGGCAAAAATGAGCTCTCTCTAGATGCTTTCAGAACAGAAGAAATGCAATTCAAAAGACAAAAAGCACGGTTCGTTGCCTGTCGTTCAAGTGGCTAAGGCACCAGCCACGTACACCTAAGCTGGTGGGTTCGAATCCAGCCCGAGACCCGCCAAACAACAATGACGGCTGCAACCAAAAAAATGGCCGGGCGCTGTGGCGGGTGCCTATAGTCCCAGCTACTTGGGAGGTGGAGGCAAGAGACTCACTTGAGCCCAGGAATTGGAGGTTGCTGTGAGCTGTGATGCCACGGCACTTGACCCAGGGTGACAGCTTGAGGTTCTGTCTGGAAAAAAAAAAAAAAAAAAGACAAAAAGCAAAAGACAAGAATGAATGTATGGGTGGGGTCTTGGGGTCTTGGTATGTGCCACACCTTTTGGGGGCAAAACACGATTGTAAGAGGGACTTTACCCAACAAATGCAACCAGTGTAACATGGTTTCTTGTACCCTCAATGAATCCCCAACAATAAAAAAAAAATCAAAAAAATATATATTTGAGACATAAAAAAAAAGAATGAAATGTATGGTGTATTCATTTTTTTTTGGAAAGGCATGTTTAAAATATGGAATACACTATCTCTTTTGCTGTATATCAATGGGTTCTAGTTATATGGATGAAAGAAAAATAAAATGAATACTCTAAGAGGAAACAGAAACACTTTTATGTGGGAGTTTATGTTCTGTGTTTTGTATCTGTAGCTGTGGCCATGTCTCTTATAAACCAAGGTACGCTGGACCCACATTTCACCAGCACGTCATTTAACGTAAATAGCAATAAGGGTATGTCAGGAAGGGCGCCAGCTCTCTAAAGCTGCTGCTGTGAGCACATTAAGATATGTGAGAACTCCCCCCAGCATAACCACCGGGGCTGATGCACAACGGTTAGGAGAAATTTATTTCTTTTTTCTGTCTGTCTTTCTTTTTTTTTTTTCAATTAAGTCATTTGTACATAGATCACACGTACATTTATGGCATTATGGGATTCGATGTGTTGATTATTTGTACAAATTGGAGTGCTTACATGGTTTATATTTAATACACAGGATTGGAAGCCTCACGGGTGTTCACTTGAGAGCAGGACTTTATTTCAAGTTCATCTTTATCTCCAATTAGACAGACAAAAAAAAGGGGGGGGGCAGATCTAAGTGACACTCGATGCAAAGTTTTTCAGCTGCCCTTCTTTTTCGCCCTCAGTTTATTTTTCCTCCACGACCTCGGTATTACCAAGATAACTGAGCAGAACATTGCCAGGCGGTGTCATGATATTTCCCGTGTGCAGGGGGTGGGCAGGAAATATTCATTTCATACACCATTTGCGCCTTGCTGCAGTGATTTCACGAAAGTCAGCAGCCTTTGAGAAGTTAATGATAAAGAAAAGCATTTGTTTTTCTTATTTTGAGGAAGTCCTTGACTGCTTAAAACTAGCACCTATGGAGGTTGGTTAGCCATGGGGAAGTCTAACATTTATTTTGTTGAATTTGGTATCGGTTACAATATATTTTACACCAAGGAGAAAAAACACTAAAATAATAATCACACAATGACTATTCTACCAATAATTTTAAGAATAAAATATTATGTATATGGGACACATAATAATATATACATTACCCATACATATTAATAGTATATTTAAAAGACAGGGTCACCCTCTGTCGCCGAGGTTGGAGTGCAGTGGTGCGATCATAGCTCAGTGAAGCCCAGAACATCTAAGCTCAGGCAATCCTCCTGCCTCAGCCTTTCAAGCAGTTAGGACCACAGGTGCACACTGTGGCCCAGCTAATTTTAAAAATTAGCTGTACAGACAGGGCCTTGCTATTTTTTTTTTAATTGTTGGGGATCATTGATGATACAAGAAACCAGGTCACACTGATCGCATTTATTAGGTAAAGTCCTTCTTCCAATGTGTCTTGTCCCTGAAAGGTGCGTCACACACAGAGATCCCACCCCTTTCTCCTTCCCTCTCTCTGCTCTTCCTTTCCCCCGACCCCCTCCCTCCTTCTTTCTCTCTCTGCTCTCCCCATCCCCACAATGTGAACCCTCAAAGAATTCAACCTAGACCTCCCATTTTAACCTGCAAAGGGTCTTGCTATATTGCTTAGGCTAGTTTCAAACTGTAGCCTCTCACGATTCTCCAGCTATCACCTCCCAAAGTACTCAGGTTACAGACACAGTCCAGGAGGCCCTGCCAAGGACATATTTCAGATCGCTTATTCATCATCATGTGATGTAAGGATCACTTACTGCTTTTAAGTAAATACATGCTGTTTGCCATCACACTTAACTTACTTACGTACTCCTATCCTAAAAAAAATTATTAATGTCATTTTCAACTTCCTAAATAGGAAATACATTTCAAAAAGAAAATACTCGAGCAATGAATAGCACTAATATAGCTGTGACTTGTAATGTTGCTTTTTATAATGGGGACTGTGCTTGAGAATTACTTCTAGATTACTTTGGAGAAAAGTTTTTGTTGTAAGTTAGGCAATCACAGAAATATGATGAAGAACCCAGTTTTGAGATGGTAAGTTTGCTTGCAGTACTAAGGTGGGACTGCTGGCTTTGTCTCCTAAGTGGACATCATAAAAGTCAACTGTGCTGTCATCTTTGTCACACACAGTCGCTGTTGTTCTAGCTCTTATTATAGCCTCTTAACTAATCTCTCCGCTTCCCCTTTTCCCTTTTCCCTGGTTTTCCTCCCGCTCTAAGTTTTTCAGAGATTTTCTCCAAAGGAAAGAAAGGGGTGCTCTCTCCAAATCAGGACATCCCCCACCCTAGTTTTCCTGTAGTGTGAGATAATAATGATCATATATACTCTTTCTTACGTGTCCTGCACTTTTAAAACCAAGCCACTCACCTTCATTTTCTGCCATTCCCCTTCCCTGTACCTGAGATGACACCAGGCCTGGCTCAGAGGCTCACGCCTGTAATCCTGGCACTGTGGGAACCGGCCGATCACCTGAACTTGAGCTCCAGACCAGCCTGAGCAAGAACCAGACCCATCTTTGCTGAAAACAGAAAATCTAGCCAGTCACTGCAGCCGACACCTGTAGTCCCAGCTGCTCAGGACATATTAAGGCCAGAGGAATGTTAAGGTCCGGAGTTTGAAGTTGCTGTGAGCTATGATGCTACAGCATTCTACCCAGGGAGACAGAGTGAGATTGCGTCAAAAAAAAAAAAAATTACACTTACTAAATCCTTTTTGGCCCTCCAAAAACTTTCTTTTTTTCCTTTTGCATTTTTAATATTATTTATTCTAGCAACCACAACATTATTACAAAAGCATAATATGGAAAGACTTATCTGCTCAGATACTTTAATTAGCAGCTCTCAAGTATATAGATTTACAAATCATCTTTGGTATTCGAGGAGCCTCATCACACAGAGAAACATAAAGTTGACCCCTGGAAGAGGTCACGGGAAAGGTGCTCGGCGATCTGTTCCTGGTCTCCATCTCTATACGAATGTTCTCCCTTCTTTCTAGAATTCTCTTCTCTCTCCCCCCACCACGCCCTCCAGTGTAACATTCTGTTCTAAGACCTCACAGAACAGAACATCCTCTGTGAATGGTTTATGATCAGAAAAGAGAGAGGCTTTTCTCCTCTTTTGTCTGCTTACTAATAAAATTTTGCATCTATCTCTGAATTATCCCTGATCACACCAAGCTCTGTTTTACCTGCATTCTCTCTATTAGCGACACCGTCTTATACTTCGTGTCACCTCTAGGAACTGAGGTGGACTCTGTGAAAACACATTCCCCTTTATCTTCCTAAACAACTTCCTTCTACATTTAACGAACTCTCAAAAATCCATCCATATTTCATCTTTCTAAACGCATTATATTGCTGTAATAGTTCCATTAATAACTGGATATTTCTGTACACACATTTCCTGGCTAATCTTTGTTTCAAACGTTAATGCGATTGTTTGTAACTATATACCTTTGATATAAGCCATCATCACTGTTGTTTCCAAATATGCAGCTGTACTTATAACATACGTATCACTGGGCGGCGCCTGTGGCTCAAAGGAGTAGGGCGCCAGCCCCATATGCAGGAGGTGGCAGGTTCAAACCCAGCCCCGGCCAAAAAAAAAAAACATACGCACCACTAAACTGATGTATAGATTAACTTCTGTAATACGGGAAAATATACACAAAACATAAAAGTAATAGGAAATTCTGATACTCCCAGAATGATCATAGTTTGTAAACAATAATGTATTTTTTGTGAGTTCTTTTTTTTTTTTTTTGGCCGGGGACAGATTTGAACCTGCCACCTCTGGTATATATGGCCGGTGCCCTACTCCTTTGAGCTACAGGTGCCGCCCTAAACAATAATGTTTGTAAAATAAGAAATAGGGTCATGTAAAAGGTCAGCAGGGATGTGAGAAGATGTTGACTGAGCCTATGTAAAGAAAGACCTCACCAAAAAGATGAATTTCAGGTTTATAACCCAGGGAAGCCATAAAGCTAAAGTAGTACATTTGATCCAGGAAATTGCCATATTTCAAGAAGGTCAAAAAAGGTAAAACAAAACTTCTGGCAATCTGAACAACTAAGCCTCAGAGGATTGTTACTGAGACAGTAACAGGATATGTGATCGTTTGGAGGTTAGGTGGAGGTGAGGTCGTGGGATTGCTCGTTGAGTAAAAAGTTTGCATTCTATCAGACAGAAATGGACCATAACCACTTCGGGGTTCCTCGTGAGAAGTCTCGTGACCCTCTTTGTAATTTTAAAAGATTAGGTGACATTGAAAGAAGCTGAGAAGAGGGGTAATATTTTCTCACCCAGAGTAGAGGCTGAGGATCAGACTGGAGATCGTTTTGCTGGTGAATCCTGTTGTATTCACTGAGCGATTAAATGGTTCCAGAGCACAGAGAGAAGAACTCGTAATTGATTTCCATGTTTCTTCTTTGTAAAGTATGAAACAGTAGGGGAAGGTACGAAGTTGCTGATTGTATAAAAGGCTATGTACGAGGTAAAAATGCACTTAGTTTTAAAGCATTTATTATTTAAAGATTGATGTGACAAGGGCGTGTTGAAAGGTTTAACAAAATATTTCCAGCATCAGATCTAGAACATTTATAGTTTCAATGGAGAAAGAAAAGCAGCAAAAAGTTCACAACACCTAGGAAGGGCGCAGTGCTCACACCTGTAATCCCAGCACTCGGGAGGCCGAGGCAGGTGGATCTCCTGAGCCCACCGGTTCAAGACCAGCCTGAACCAGAGCGAGACCTCATCTCTAAAAATACCTGGGCACGCCCATAGTCTCAGTTACTTGGGAGGCTGAGGCAAGAGGATAGCTTAATCCCAAGTTTTTGAGGCTGCTTCTGAGCTATGACACCAGGGCAATCTACCAAGGGGTGACAAAGTGAGACTGTCTCAAAAAAAAAAAATTTCCAGAACACCTGTTCTCTCTATTCCAGCTACATGTTAACTGTAGCTTCAATAGAAAGCAGCTTACCTCTGCTCAATAGAGGTTCACTTACCTCTTGTTTGGTCAGACAAGAGGAAAGTGAATCTGCCTGGCTTTGTTTCAATAAAACTTTAATTGCAAAGACAAATAAGAGGCTTGCTAGCCTTTGTTGAATAATTCTGTAGGAAAAGGGTCTAAGGACACGTTTTGAACAACTTGTTCCGCTTGACTTGTCTCTGTGCGTGCATGCAAGGCTAAGAACGTTTAATGCCATATAAACAAACACTTTTTGGCAGAGCATAATTAAAACTTTAAATCAATTTCGACGTTGCCAAATTAATCTTCCCTGAAGTAGGCAATTTCAAAGACTCATTTCTGATTTTTGGTATCACTTTTCATACTGCTTTAAACGGTCGTAAAAATAACCTTTTCCTTGTTCATCATGTAGCGACAAGTATATTATAAGGTTTTTAAAGCTATTTCTCAAAGGCTAATTGTGTGTTGAAGTACATCTAAAACTGGGATAAGTGCTTAGCTGGGAAGTGTTCCTATGTGGAGAAAAAGGAAGGACTCAGGAAGGTAACTTGGGAAGGCTGAAGGAGGAAATGCCTCTGTTTTTAAGGAAAATTTCTGCTTTAAGTGGTTAATATGTGCCAAGACCTATAGAAATTCAGCCATGACTTGGGGTATGTGAAAGCCAGTATCACCACCCTCCCTTCTCCAACTTCTACCACTGTGTTGGTTGATGGGACTCGGAATTTGGAGGTGGAAACCACGGGCTCTTCTGGGGGAGGGCTCACCCCACACTCCATGAATGCCATTTGTGCGAGACTTTCTCATGTCATACTGAGAGAGCGCATGGTGGGAGCTTAGGGAGAAGTCAGGAAATGAACACAATTATTTCCCATGAAAAATTTAAAGTTAGCAATTCTTTCTTTTATGCACACAGATATCTGGGTCGTGATGTAGGCATAGATGTTGAGGATAAACGATGGTGAGCTAAAGTAGAGTCCTTTTGTCCCATTCCTGAGTTACCAAAAGGCAAAACAAGGCTCACGGTCTTTGAAAAATTGAATGTCATTATGGTCATGAAATAAATTATTCATTTTCCAGTGTTGGCGAATAAACGAATTTCAAAAATTGTGTTAAATTGGAAACTTCTTTCTTAAATTTCAGATTAGTATGAGGGTTCGTTGCTTGCATTTTGTAAGGTAAAGTCTGAATTTTGGTTGAGTCCTTCACCCCTAGGAAGCTATGAGAAACAACATTATCACGAAGGCACTAACAGGTCCCTGTGATGAAGCTTCATCATATTAGCTACAATGGGATAAGGTTTTCCTAGTTGACATTCGTGAGTTGTAATCTGGGGTTATTTTATTTTTTTATTTTTTTTATTTTTTTGCAGTTTTTGCACGGGGCTGGATTTGAACCTGCCACCACCAGTATATGGGGCCGGCGCCCTACTCCTTTGAGCCACAGGTGTCGCCCAATCTGGGGTTATTTTTAATGGAGAGATTTCTAAAAAGTAGAAAACTGTCAATAGCAATCTTAATGATTGATTGCAATGCAACCGATTCACAATCTGGATCAAAAGCTACAGTAGCAGAAAATGAAACTCATTTGACTATTATGTCTGTATGGCTATAAATGGTTAGCTTTTGTAAATCTTGGAAAAATCATCTGTTTAAAGGTATTGGCCACTCCTTTTAGCTGCCCAACACTCTCAATTCAAAATTTTCATTCCACTGAACTAGTCCTAGAAAAACGATTTCTGATTTTCAGCTTTTAAGCCTTTGAATATTCTTGAAAAAGAAATGATTCCTTTCTCTTTTGTTTCTTAATGTTTTACCTGAGAGAAAGAGAGTAATATGGATGCAATTAATGTCAACTGGAGGTTAATTAATCATATCAAATGTTCATTGATTGTATGATACATTCAGATCCTTGAATATGCAGCCCGAAATTGTTTAATTGAAAGAGAAGTATTGTTTTTATACCATACGCTCATATTAATTAAATTTTTCAATGCTCTTCATTGCTTCCTTACAAGCAATATTTTCCCCAAGGTGGTAAAAAATCTTATTTTTTGTATTAATGAGAATGCATTTCTTTCCTATTTTTTAAAACATGAGTCAATACGGAAATATGTTATAAGTAAAAAAAAATTGCGTTTGCAGTTTCTACTCTCACAGCTTACACTCAATGTTTAAGTGACTTAATTTTGCTTTTATGCATCCGTACACAACTGTCATTAAAAGTAAATGTTATCTTTCCCTTCTGTCTTAAGAAGCTGGTCCCATTTCTATGACTTTGCCTGGCTGGTAATGATGATTAATCAATAACAAACAAGGGCACATTCAGGAGAACACAAATTCATGTGGAGATGATTGGCCCTTCAAAAGGCAAAGTTATGTTACTATTTAATAACTTAAACGAAATAAAGAGAACTTATATATCTAATTTACAGTATCCAATTTTTTTTAATAATAGTAGCTGTATTTATTTATTTATTTTAATTTATTTTTTCTTGTTTTTATTATTAAATCATAGCTGTGACATTAGTGCAATCAAGGGGTACAATGTGCTGGTTTCATGTACAATCTGAAATATTTTCATCAAATTGTTTAACATAGCCTTCATGGCATATTCTTAGTTATTGTATGAAGACATTTGTATTCTGCATTTAGTAAGTTTCGCCTGTACCCTTCTAAGATGCCCTGTAGGTGTGGCCCCACCAATTTTTATGCCGAAAGACACAGTCTAATATTATTGATGATGATGAAAATAAAAAGACTATTTTAAATGTTCAGTATTCAGGGCATGCATGATGACTCATTAGGCAGAGAAAATTATTACTGTCCATTAAAGAATTAGCTTTCACACAAATGGAAAAGTTGATTGGGGCACCACAGAGTGGCTGGCTTCTAAAATTATAAAATTAATGAATGTATGAAATGTTTAATTTCACACATAAATGTCTTTGAGGAGAAATTAATTGTTTTATATAATAAAATTATTTCTTTTACATGTTGAATCAAATATTAAATCTAAAATCACAATGTATTTTTTGACAGCATTTATTCATATCAGTTGTGTAGCTAAGATTACAATATTCCTGTGGATTTTCATAAATTATTTAAATGGAAATACCTTATAGCTTATTACTATAAGGCATTACTAACGAAGTAAGAATTTTCCATATATTACCTGAATGCTAAAAGTATTTTTGTTATCCCCATGGTCAGAGAGTTCTGATTGAAAATGCAAATATTAGATTCTATGCTTTAGAATTATAGGCATGGAAATTACAGAAAGACACTGAAACAAATTGATCAGGTTTACCACAAAGTGACTGATAAGATAGACAAAATTATAGAATATTTCATGAAATAAACACTGGAAAAAAGATGCATTTTATCCATAATATACAATAATAAAACACTATACCATGAAAAGCTCATCAGTATGAGAAGTCTTTTGTCTTCTAACTGTAATGAACACAGCTGGGCTTAACATAATATATCATCATGTAATATTTTCTTTTATTTGATGACAAAGTCTAAGGTCAGAATTTTGTGTCAAGGACTCTATACTAGTGTAAGTTCCCTAACTGCAAAGATAGTCTTAAAATTTGTTCTGTAAAATAGGAACAAAAATTCTTATTTCATAGAAGTATATGAAGCATTTTAAGGAAAAAAGCTTGGAGAGTCATTTAAAACACACTGAAGAGATAGCTATAGATTATACACATATGTGTGTGCATAATATTATATGAATAGCATTACGTGTATTAATGAAATATATTATGATTGTTTTCTTACCATCTTGAAGTCAACACTTCTATCTAATTAAAGCATTTCTGTGTTTGCATGAGGTCATTTTGAAATAACTGGGACATTATCGAGGGCCCTCATTCAATTAGCCTGTGGATCCTTGCTGATTATTCTGCAAATCCTTTTCCAAACTAATGCCTGAATTTTGCTGAGTCTAATTCTACCCCATTATATCACCTTGTGAAACTATCAGTTTCTATGCCCTTATTAATTATGAAACATTATAGCATAAAATGGTGAAATCCATGGAAGCACTATAGAAATTTTACTTTTAAAAAATAATGAGTTTTTTTTTTTTGTTTTTTGTTTTTTTTACAAAAGCAAACAATAAACCATACAAGAATTATCTTAATTGGAGCATGCTGGCAATGCCGATGAAACTGCATTCAACATTCTAGCTGTAAAACTCGTAATAACCCTTTAGTTCTTTCTTCATGAGTAAAGGAAAGCTTCACTGGTCAGGGTTCTCACTAATATCAAATGGAGAGGGAGAAAAGGGGTCAGATGACCATAAGGAAGGGAGAGACATTCCCTGTGCAAAATATTACACTTATAATAGGCACCGAATGGGGGTGCTAGGTTGATTGATAGCCGCAATGGAAAATGGAAGAGACAGTTCTTTCAAGAAAAATGCAGGGCGGCACCTGTGGCTCAAAGGAGTAGGGCATGGGCCCCATATGCCGGAGGTGGTGGGTTCAAATGCAGCCCCAGGCAAAAATGGCAAAAAAAAAAAAGAAAGAAAAATGCTGGCAACTTGACTCCTTCTGGAAATCCTTCGAATACTGTTGTCTGTCTTAAAGTATAACTGTAAAAGGGCATACATCAGAGGGGACGTGGCGATGAGACTCTGTTAGTTCTCCAGGACAGCTTTACTGAATTACTGCTTTTTTTACAGACAAAGAGTAAAAGAAGAGTTACTCCTTAGTTGACTTATTTTTCCAAACATAACATATTGAAAAAAAAATAAGAATATCTGCAGTGAAAATACCTTTTATTCCTAAAGTAAAAGAACTTAAACGATAATAGTACAATATTATAACAGTTTCATTGTAGCAGAATCTTTATCCAAAAAAATATGTAGGATTAGGTTTTCGTTTTTGTTTTTATTTTTGGGGACTCATTGAGGGTACAAAGGACCAGGTTACACTGATTGAATTTGTTAGGTAAAGTCTCTCTTATAATTGTGTTCTGTGGAATACTTATAATCGAATATTTGTATTTTTGCCTATTAATGTATCATTTTAGCCTTGAAATACTTTCATTTGATGTTCTGTGTAATATTTATAATTGAATATTTGTAATTTTGCCTATTAATGTATTATTTTAGCTTTGAAATACTCTCATTTGATGTAATATATAAGAAAAATTAACTTCCTTTAAAAAGATGATTGGGTATGTTGGTAACAGATGTATAAAACTAGTTGTTGCATAAAATGGAAAGATATTGGAAGATATTGACCATTCATCAAATATGTAAATACTGGTTCTTTTTTTATTATTTATAAGATTTCTGGAATTGCTTGTCTTGTAAAATCGTTGTGGTCTATGAGTTTATGATAGTTTGAACTTTGTTATTTGATTTAATTCATTGCTTAATTACTGTTTTCCTATGAATGATTATACTGTGGTTAATATGTTAGCATAGCAGTATTCCCAGA
>CAUYRH010142147.1:0-44314 GCA_963574655.1 Perodicticus potto | reverse complement strand
ATTAACATAGCCTTCCTGGCATTTTCTCAGTTATTATATAAAGACATTTGTATTCTGCATTTAGAATTTTTCTATTTTGCAGTTTGGCCGAGGCCTGGTTTGAACCCGCCACCTTCAGCATATGGGGCCAGCGCCCTACTCAATGAGCCACAGGAGCCACCTGCACCTTGACCTATTGAAATCATTCTTAAACCTAATCTTCTGTCACCAAAAAAAGTGGAGAAGAAAGTACAGTATGCACTTGTCACAGTAAATTTTTTTATATTGCTTTAAAAAAAATGGAAGAATATTAATATATTTCTTACAGCAAAATCAAGAAGTAAAAATTTGGAAATGTAAAATATATTGCTGGTAAGTCTTTGTTTTAGTATGGTAATAGAACATACACACTAGGTTAAATTTTCATGTCAAAGAAAAAGACAACTTTTAAGAGGAAAAGGTAATTTGTTAAAAGATCCTGAATTTAATTCACATAAAGACTCTCCCTCAACTAAAGCCTTTCATAAGAACAATTTTAAAGTATAATTGGTCTGTCCTTTAAATCTAGTCCAAAGCCACTATGTCGTGACCGCATAAATGATCACATGAGACACGGATTAATAGTACACACTGCAGGAGGTGAGGCTAACCATAGGTGTAGGATAGCACTGAGCACTTCTCACAGAGTCCTTTTATTGAGAAGATACATAATGAGAGGAAAGATTACTAAGCAAAGACATGCAGGGGCTGCATGCTTGGGAAAATGATCTCACAGGTACCAAGAAAGTATTACTCAAGGAGATGATCTTCAACGGTGGTAAGAGAGTATATGCCTAAGGAAATGATCTTCAAGATACTACATGCAATTTTTCTCCACTAATCCTTCAAGAAACTGCTATAAAATGCTCAATATTTAACATTAGCCTTACTACAAGCCCGAACTTTGCTCTTCCAGGATTACTGGGTTACTTGGTGGCTTGCCTTCCAAGTCACAAGAAATTTCCAGGCTTGCCAGGAGAATGTCTTGCTCTCAGTAATTCCTCAGATGAGTTATGATATTGGTGGCTGTTGTAGTAAGTATGATGTTTAATCCTCTATACCACTATTTACAACTGAGCATCAAGGAAGTTTCAGGCATGATTATGAAGCTCTTGAACTTCATAAGGTGTGATGTGCAACCTTAGATGTCTACCATTTTGGCTTTCTGTAAGCAGCAATAAGCACACCCCCTCCAATTTCTCCTCACCCCTGTATACATGGGTTATTATGAAAGTTTTGAGATACACAAAAATCAAAAAACATAAAATCCATGCAACATCAACAAATGAAGCCCTTCCAGGAACACTGATGAGCCGAGCAAGTTGATAATTGCACAGGTGAATCAGAAAAGATGCTGTTAACAATTTCTTGGAAGAGAAATAATGGACCATAACACAGCTTGTCTCAAAACTTTTTAGTGTCCCACATACTCCTCTTTTCATTTAAAAAACAATTTTTCTCATAATGCTCTAGCCCATCTTTATAAATTTGGCAAAAGGATGTAGCATAGTATAGTACATATGTGTATAAATATTGTATCTAGTCAGTTTTCCCTTTTCAAAAAAAACTTTTATTTCAAAAAGAAAAGAATCTAGGAACCTTTTCTAGCTACCAGTAATGACCATAAATTCTAGATCAATTTTTCCAAATTTGCCTGACTGTAAAAATCACTCATGACACTCGTCAAAATACACATTCCTATATCCCACCCATGGTCTCCTGAATCAGAATCTCTAGGTGAGGGGGCCCTGGGAATCTGTATTTTCACAAATCTCCTAAGTGATTATTAAGAGCAGTAAAACTTGGAAAATTACACTAGGATCTTTATCTCTAAATAACCTGGAAAACTTGGGAAAGTTATGGTGAAAAAAAAAACATTAACAGAAGTCGAGATATCTCTTTGCCTTCAGAGTGCTTATTTAACTTGGGAATCATGAAAATTAATAAACTGCTGGTGGAAACAAAAGAAAGATACATAAATTTATCTTGCTTATAGTATAAAAGCATTGTATTTGGGTCTAAAAACTATTTGTTTTTGCTTTTTTTAAAAATGAAGTCTCACTCTTGCTCATGCTGGTCTTGAACTCCTGAGTTCAAGCAATCCACCTGTCTCAGCTTCCCATAGTAATAGGATTAAAGGCATGAGCTAATGCACTTAGCTGTTCCTGTTTATTTTTATATATATACACGTGCATATATATATCTTTATTTTTATATATATACATATACATATATTACATATGTGTGTGTGTATATATATATATATGTGTGTGTGTGTGTGTGTGTACGTATATTTTTTGCAGGTTTTGACCAGGGCTGGGTTTGAATCCACCACCTCTGGCATATGGGGCCGGTGCCCTACTCCTTTGAGCCACAGGCACTGCTCTATATTTTTTGTAACTTTTGGCTGTTACTCTACAAAAAAAGCTGGGTGGGAAGGAAAGAAATCTAAGGAAAAAAAATAAAAATAATCTAGAAATGTGCAGTATATAATCCCTTGTTTATATCCCCATTCAACCAGTCAATAGCAAACTGTTCTTATTTCTCTACCTACTCACTCCTTCAAGCCAACTTCCCTCTATATTGAAAAAGCTTCTCCAAAGATTGCCCCAATGTCAAGTCCCCAATGGCCATCTTGTTTTCCTAAATTTCTACATTATTAAGTAACATTACTCCTCTGGAAATTTGTCTTGATTTTTGTAATTTTACTCTAACCCTGATCATTTCTCTTTCATAGCTTCTTTCTCTCTCCTCAACTTCATTTCTTCTTTGCATCATCATACTGTAGACTGGTATTGCATGGCTTAGTTTTTGATCTTCCTTTCTCTCCATCTCAGCCTTCCTATGTGATGGACCATTCAATACTGATGTGATGATCACAGTTAACATCCACTGAGGACTTAGGTACATTGTAAGCACCTTTGTGATTTACACCATTTAACCCTAACAGGCGGAAAAGATACTATTTCTAAACCCATTTTAACAGATGAAGAAATTGAGAATTTTGCCAAAACTGTGAAAAACCAACAGGAATAGCGTCCCTTCCAGTCTTCTTTGTTGATGAAAATCATGGCATGTGGATTCCTATGATGTAAGGAATGGGAAAGTGCAGTATTGTGAAGATACCAGAAGTGTTGGAATAGTAGGTAAGGACAGTAATCTATAAATCACTTGTGATAGTTTTGTTTCCAGAGTCAGGTTTGAGATGGGCCAATTCTGATTTTATGCCACTGAGAATCATGAATTTAATAATATCTCCTAAGATGCTTGCAGCCAAACTGGTCTCTATGTTTTCCACTTTAGGTAAAAAGTCATGACTTGAGTGGGACGACCTTGGCATCACATGCACAAATTATCAAAACCACTGCTGAGAATAATCAGATCACTGCTTTCTTCATTTCACTCCCTTGTTAGTTATGTCTGTGTCATTTCTAAGAGTCGACAGAGTCCTTTGAGATTCACTGGTACAAATTTTTTTTTTGTTTGGTTGGGTTTTTTTTAATTTTATTTTATTATTAAATCTTAGCTAAGTACATTAATGCAATCAAGTGGTACAATGTGCTGGTTTCATATACAATCTGAAATATTTTCATCAAACTGTTTAACATAGCCTTCCTGACATTTTCTTTGTTATTGTATGAAGACATTTGTATTCTGCATTTAGTAAGTTTTGCCTATACCCTTCTAGGATGCACCATAGATGTGGCCCCACCAATTACCCTCTGGTACAAATTTCAAATTCCTCAGCTTATGGTTGTTGCTGGGAGTGCTCCAATTGTTTCTGTACATGTAGATTTTACACTTCTGGATTTTTGTGTATCTCAGAACTTTCATAATGAACCATGTATTCCAACACTTTCAACAGCTTAATGCTTTCATTAAAACTTTCCAACTATAAGAGGACCCCAATGTACCTTCTGAATCCTAGTTCCTACACCCCACTCTACACGCCCGGCCCTTTTCCACCTCCAGGCCTTTTCCCCCTGCTGCTTCTGCCATATGACCTGCCTGCCCTGTCCCCATCTCCATCTGTCAAAATTCCATTCATTGTTTAAGCCCCTTCTCACAGGCCACCTCAACTATTAAGCTTCTCCTGACCCTTGGAACAAGACATGGACACCTACTCCTTTGAACCTGAAAGCATGTTGCCACTATATCATGCTTTACGTCCCGTACTTCTCTCAAGGCATTCTGCTGTCTAGAAATAAGAGGCACGATGCACGATGCACTCTGTGCCTATCAGGGATTTTTAAAAAGTGTTATCCTGCATTGAGGTCTCACCCCGTTTCATAGCTGAAGAAACTTAGCTAGATTAAGGTCAAAGAACTTGCCACACACGTCACCCGTCTTTGTGCCCAGGCTCTGCTCATCCTTAACTCAGATGAAGGCCCTTAACATCAGGCCTGGAGTGCGAAGCTTCTTCTGCATCCCTCAAGCACAGTGGCTTACAAAGAGGACTGCGACTTCTAAGGGCCCCAAGATGTGGCATTTTCACCCCCCACCAGTTTCTCTCCAGTCCAGCCACATCCCTGACCATCCTTTCACTGACCAACAGCTCAACTTTGGACATTGAGACCTGAACACTCAACAGCCTGGTGTGTGCAAACAAGGACCAGTTAAGGTACAGCTCCTGTCTTAAAGAAAAATAGAGGCGCACAATTGTATTAAAGTCTAAGAGTTAGTTATACAGTAGGGTGCTGGAGGAAGCGCGGGTCACTCCGAGATGGCCTTCTGGAAGAAAGGATGCCGCAGTTCATCTTAAAGGTTGAAAACAATGCCAAGTGCAGTGAAGAACTCAGGGCGGCCGAGGCGGCCAAATCAGGGACAGTTTATTAACTGACGCTGGGCCCCCAACCCCACCCCACCCACCTGCTCACAGACGCGAGACCGACTCCGGGACAGTCACCGCCAGGGGTCACTCAGCGGCCCGCGGAGGCGGCAGAAAAGGTGCCGGACCCACCTCCCTGACCTACTGACAGACTCAGGCTCCCGGCCAAACCCTGCCTCCGCCTCCAACTCGGCTGAGGCCCCCAAATATTTGATACTGTCCCCTGCTGGTCTCCTGCACAACACTTAGTAAACAAGCCCAGGAAGGTTCGCCGGAAGCCGGACCCCGTGGCGCGCCGAGCTGCTGGTCTCCTCCTCTCTCCCTATCCCCTCTCCCCCTCAGCGCCGCCTTCCCTCCCCTCGGCTCCCGGTCTCCTCTCCTCAGCCCCGGTCCCCTCCCCTCCCGTCCCTTCAGCCCCGGGGGCCCCTTCCTTCCGCTTCCTTGAGCCGACGGTCCCTCCCCGCGGGATTCCGCGTTCTGAGGGGCGGACGCGGCTGACAGACTCGGCCCCTGCGCCCGCCCCTAGCCCGGCGCCGGTAAACAGGAAGTGGAGCTTTCGCTTCCGGATTCCCGCGGCGCGGCTGCGTGAGGCCCGGGAGCGCGCGAGGCTCACAGGCAGCCGAGTTGCTCGCTTTGCGGAGTTTCCACTCTCCCTAAACTTTACGCTCCCGCTTCAGGTCAGGTGTCTGGTCCCTTCAGAAACATGGCGGAATATTCCTACGTGAAGTCCACCAAGCTCGTGCTCAAGGGGACGAAGGCAAAGAGGTGAGACCTGGAGCTCGCGCAGGAGACGATTCTGCTGGTTCCTGACAGGCCCGCCCCGCCGGCCCCGGGAGCCGCGTCTGTTTAGCCTTTCGCCCTCGGGCCTCGCCGCCTGCGCCTGACCGAGGCTACCACTCAAGTCTCGGAACCCCTGCGGGGCCTGGAAGCTGTGGCGCCCTGGGGGGCAGAGAGGAGCGGGGACTGTAGTCCCGGAGCTGCAAGTCCGTTTCCCGGAGGTCTCCTGCAGACTTGTGCGTGGCGGCTGTGCACGAGTCGGATCACACGGGTCACAATGATAACTCCCTTTGTTAGGGGTGATTAATCCCCCTAAAAGAGATCTTTGACTCGTGTCTTTAACGTAAGATATGGAATGGAACTGGGCCGAATCAGTGGTTTAAGGATAGGGGCTGTGATAGGGATATAGGCTCGAATCTGGGCCCCACCGTTTCCTAAACTTTTGGACTTATGGCAGATTGATTAATATCTCTTCACTCATTTATACTTTAAAAGGATTATGAGGATTAAATAAGGTAACGTGTGTTCAGTAAATAAATTGAGCCAAATGCAAGGACGTTGTAGTGATTTAGGATTATTAGCTATTGAGGAAAAGATAGCTGTCTACTCAGGTCTACACTTTTTTTTTAAACTGATAGATTTGTTCATGGTGACTCTACATGCGAATGTTTTGGGTACTTTATGTGAGATGGAAAGAAAGCATCAGGAGGCAGGCTGAAGCCACTGCCCTTGAGATGTATCGTGGAGAGATTTAGCATCTCCTTCAAAAATCCAGAGCTAAGAAGTGACCGAATTAGGATTTAAAACCTGGCAGTCTGGCTCCGAGGCTGGCATGATGAAGAAGAACTTAACTCTGAATAAATCTGAGACTTTTACTGTCTGAATTTGCTGGGAGAAGAACAAAGTTGTCCTCTGAAAACTTGCTTTATGATTAAAATGCGAAAAAAGTGCTATCTAAAATATTGAATTTATTAATGCATATATAGCAGTCTGTGTGCCAAGAATTGTTCTAAGCACTTGTACATTAACTTTTTTAAAAAATCACCCTTGTATTTTTCATTGACATGCTACTTATATATCACAGAATTCACCTCAAAGTGTATATAGTTCAGAAGTTTTTAGTACTTTAATGAGATTCACCACTGTGTAGTTGCTCAACATTTTCATCACTGCAAACAGAAGTCTCTTAGCTGATGAGCAGTAATACCTGTTCTCCCTGTTCCCACTCCCTGTCAGCCACTACTCTGCTTGTATATATTCTGAATATCTCATAAAAACTGAATCATGTGTGACCTTCTGTATCTGGCTTCACTTTCTTAGCATAACATTCTTGAGATTCATCCACATTGAGCATGTACTTGTCATTTTATGGCAGAGTTTTAATGTACCATTAGGTGGATATAACACATTTTGTTTATCCATTCATCAGTTGCACTCTTAGGTTGTTTCAACTTTTTGCCTGAGTAATGTTGCTGTAAATATTCTCTGTAAGTGTTTGTATGGACGTACATTTTTTTTATTTGTCTTGGATATACATATTTAAGAGTGGATTTGCTGGGTCATTTGGTGACTTTTAACTTTTTGAGGAACCCCAAATTGTGAAGAGGCTGCTCCATTTTACTTTTCCACCAGCAGTGTATGAAGGTACATAGTAACTCTAAATCCTCACAGTAACCTTAAGAGGTTATTATCCACATTTTCTAAGTGGGAAACTGACTCACAGAGAGATTGTGTAGTACCTTCCACAAAAATCATAGAGCTAAGAAATGACACCATGAGGATTTAAAACCTGGTAGTCTGGCTCCAGAGTCTACTCTTAACTATAACCCAAATGTACAGGGCCAGAAGCAACATCTCAGTACTGTAGGCTAGAGGGCATGTCAGTATAAATCACTGTAAATCAAAAATTTATAAATGGACATACACTTAAAAGAGTCTTTAAGCTTCTATCTTGTGATATTTAACATAAAAATCCGTATACCTAAACTCATCTGTATAAATGTATCTCCTGTAGTAAGAAGAAAAAAAGCAAAGATAGGAAGAGAACTAGAGAAGAGGATGAAAAAACCGAACTTGATATTGTTGGTGAGTCAATTTCAAATGCTTTATTCTGAGAAAAGTGAATGTTTTTTGAGATGTCATTTAAAATATTTTCCTGGTTAGATGCATATGACCTATTCCTATTTGTCTTAAAGTGCTCAAATATGAGTTATAGTTGTAGATTCCTTTTATTCTTTAGTACAGGAGATAGCACTGATGCCTTTTTATGCTACAGTAGCAAAGCGCAAGAGAGAGGAAACATAACTCCCTGATTTAATAGGCACCATTAGACTACGTAGCAGCCAGAGATTCTGATTAATTTTAAGGGCCGTAAATAAATATTTAAACAAATGTTTTATGAATTATTTTCTCAGAACACATGTGCATCTTAGTAGATGTACTTAGTTGATCTACTTCTAGTAGTAGAAGTAAGTTATTTGTCACTAAAAGAAGTGTGTTTCCAATAAAAACCATCATTTTATAAACAAGGAAATGAATAGAAATCTTAAACCAAATAGAACATCAAGGTTGCCTATAAATGATAGTATAAACTGATCCAGATATATTTAACCAGCCTAGTTTCCATTTAGTTTTTACCTTTCCGTACCTATACTTTAAAGCAATTATTTTTTTCCTGTTTTAAAACTTGACAAGTTCCATTTCTAAACTTCATATATTATGGTACCTTTAAGCATATATAAAAATATGAAATGGTATAAAGGTAATGTCTTGAGATCAGGTGTTAAATCTTCCAACTTTGAACTTACTTTTTCAAGATTCTAGGTCTTGGCTCTGCGCCTGTGGCTCAACAGGCTAAGGCGCCAGCCACATACACTTGAGCTGGCAGGTTCGAATCCAGCCTGGGCCCACCAAACAACAATGACGGCTGCAAACAAAAAATGGCCAGGCGTTGTGGCGGGCGCCTGTAGTCCCAGCTACTTGGGAGACAGAGGCAGGAGACTCGCTTGAGCCCAGGAATTGGGGGTTGCTGTGAGCTGTGATGCCACGGCACTCTATCCAGGGTGACAGCTTGAGCCTCTGTCTCAAAAAAAAATAAAAATAAAAAAATATATAAAAAATTAAAAAATCAAGATTCTAGGTCTTTTACATTTACATATGAATTTTATAATTAATTTATTAGTTCCTGCAATAAAGCCTTTTGAATTTTCTGAGAGAGTTCCATTGAATCCAGATTATTTGGGAAGAATCAACATTTTAATATAGAGTCCCAGTAATTTGTAGTTTTTCATGTAGCAGTCTTACACATCTGTTTAAAATTTATTCTTAAGTATTTTATAATTTCACACTACTGTAAATAGAATTTTTAAATTTTATTTTCCAGTTGTTTGCTGTCAGCAGATAGACACACAGTTGATTTTTATATATTGACCTTGTAGTCTGTGATGTTAAATTCACTTATTATTACTTCTAGTGTTCCTGTTCATGTAGAAAACTTCAGAAATCTACAATCCCGTTTCCTGTGGCTATAGTTTTGCTTCTTTGCAATCTTTGTGTCTTCTCTCTCTTTCTTTTTTTTTTTTTTTTTTTTAAATTTCAGAGTGTTACAGGGGTACAAACGTTTTGGTTAAAAAGTTCATTTTGTACATCTCAGGTCATAGTTATAAGTGTGCCCTTCACCCAGATTGTATGCATTGTACCCATTAGGTGTGAATTAACAGCTCCTCTTCTCCCTTCCCACCTACTTGATTCCCATTGACCTTTACCTTCCTGTGTGCACATCAGCCTTAATCAACTATCTCCCATTTACTATGGAGTATGTATGGTGTTTGGTGGTTTTCTATTCTTGCTATAGTTCACTTACAAGAATGATCTCCAGATCTATCCAGGTTTATTTCTTTTTATGGCTTTACTGTACTAGCCAGGACTTTTGTAATGTTGAACGGAAGTTGAGAGTGTGGACTTAATTCCTTTTTCCCAGTGTTAGGCAGAAACCTTTCAGTAGTGTGCCTTATGGTGTGACATTAGCTGTAGGATCGTCATAGGTCCATACTCTTCATCAAAACAAAGACGTTTGATTTAAACTTGATTTCTTGGGAGTTTTTAGCTTAAAGATATATTTGGTTCTATAAAATGATTTTTTTCAGCATGTGTTGAGATGATAAAGCAGCTCTCTTTATTTATTCTGCCAACAAATTACTAGGTTTCATTTTCATTCCTAAACCAGGTTTACTTCCCTAAGATAAACCCCTCTTGGTTGAGACGCATTGTCACTGGTGTATTGCTAGATATTTTTTAAAGGATTTCTATATTAATAGAAATGTTAATAAGAGGAGTTGGATAATTGTTTCCTGTTCTTGTAATGTCTTTATTTGGTTTTGGTATCCAGGTAATATTGGTGTCATGTAATGAGCTTGGAAGTACTTTCTCTTTCCCTGTTTTTGGAAATAACTGTATGATTGGTGTTTTTTCTTTACATACTTAATAAAATTCACTAGTGCAGCTATCTGGACCTAGAGGGTTGGGTTTGGTTTTGTTGCAGGAACAGTGAATTGAAACCAATAGACTCTCATCAAAGATTATAGGAGAAGGAATTTTATTTATTTTACCCAGAATCCTAAATGGCTGAGCTCCTCAATCGGCTTTGTCCTTGTCCTTTTATTGGACTCATAAACAGACAGAGAAAGGAATTGCCATATTATTTCACATTGGAGGTGTCAAATCATGTGCAGTGTTTGTAGAAGCGGAAGCAAGCAGCAGTTGTTAGTTTCAAGGACCTAGAAAGCTAAGTTTTACAAATTTTTAATGAATGGGTTACCTTGGGGAGGACCTTGCAGGAGTGTCCCTGGGCTTCTCTGAGAAACCTTTATTTTTTTAGACTTTACTTTTCCCGAGTATCGTGCCTCAGTTTGGTTTGTTTTTTGTGAGGAAATAGCATTTCTTTAATATTTTATTTTTCTATTATGTCAATTTTGATCATGTGTATCTTTTAAGAAAATTTTTCTTTCATTGTTAAGTTGTAATCGACATCAAATTGTTTAGGATATTCTCTTATTATTCTTACAGGGCCCTTTAGAATCTGTTTTGAAGTCTCCTTATTCATTCCTGGTATTGATAGTTTGTGATTTTGCTGGATTTTTCCTGGTTTAGTACATCTATTTAAAAGCACTTGAGGTTAACCATTTATTTTCTGTCCTGTTTGTTCATTTTCTATTTCTTTTATTTCATCTTTAGTTTTTCCTTTCTTTAGCTGACAGTTTACTTTGCTATTGTTTTATAGCTTCTTATGGTGGGACTTTGAGAACTTTAGAACTTTTTCACTCCACTTTAGCTACAGCCCACAAATTTTGATGTTTTCTTCTCATTTTCATTCAAATTTCTCTTGTGATTTTTTTTTTCTTTGACCCCATAGGTTATTTTTAAAGGGCACTTTTTAATTTGTACTACTTGGAGACATTGTAGCTATCTTATAAGTATGGGCCAGAGACCAACCTACTTTAGTTGAATTTCCATGCACACTTGAAAAGAACTAGTATTCTGCAGGTATTGACTCAGTCAGTTACATTCATAGGCGGAATAGCTGTTCATATCTTCTGTGTCTGATTTTTGACTAATGCTGCAATGTACTCGGAGAGTTGTGTTAAAATCTCTGGCTATAATTCTGGATTCACCTGCTTCTGTCAGTTTTTGCTTAAAGTATTCTGAAGGTCTAAGGTACAGACACAGTTAGGACTGCTAGGTCTTCCTTGCAAATGCAGCCTTTCACTTTGAATAAATGTACCTTTCTTTCTGATAATTTTTTTTTTTTTTTTTTTTGTAGAGACAGAGTCTCAACTTTATCGCGCTCGGTAGGGTGCCGTGGCATCACACAGCTCCCAGCAACCTCCAGCTCCTGGGCTTAGGCGATTCTCTTGCCTCAGCCTCCCGAGTAGCTGGGACTACAGGTGCCGGCCACAACACCCAGCTATTTTTCTGAGGCCAGGTTTGAACTCGCCACCTTCAGTATATGGGGCCGGTGCCCTACTCGATGAGCCACAGACGCCGCCCTCTGATAAATATCTTGAAGTCTAGTTAAATTTTTGAAGATTCTTTAACTTCTATGAAGGTTGAAGTTTTTGTTGTTTTGTTTATTCTTATTAGAGTTTTGTCTTCAGACTTCTTCAAGGATGGCTCTTACTGCAAAAGTGGCCACGGTGGGACCTCAGCCACATGTGCCAGGTGGTATGTCCTCTCCACCTCGTGTCCCCCAGACTCATCTGATCTCTGGCACCTCCAGTTGCCTCTCAGCAGTGCTGGCCGCTCCACAAGGCCTTGTGACCTGTGCCCAGTGCACACAGTGTGCAGGGAACCATCACATTTAGGCAACCTCTTTTCTCGTACTTTGCCCCGTAAACTTCAGTCACTTAACACATGTCAGAAGTGAGATTGCCTTGTCCTGGGCGCCCCCTCCCTCCCCTGTGGTCCAACTGCTATTGGGCTGAGAATTGGAGTTTTGCGAGGTTTGCCTCATGCGTTTCCTTATCTGGAGGATCACAGTCTTCATCCTTCCTGACGTGAACAGAGTTTTCTCCCATATTCTGTCCAGTGTCCCACTTGTTTGTGGTGGGAGGACAAGTTCACTCTGCCCTCGCTGGGAGAGGAAGTCCTTCTTTTTGCCCTCCTACCTTCTCTCTTATGGATTTTCCAAGCTTAATATGTAAGTAACCATACATACGGTTACTTGTATTTGAAGAGGAAGAAAAAAAGGCTGTTTTTGAAGAGGAAGAAAAAAAGCTTTGAATTTTTTTAAAGCTGTTCAGTTGGTTTTATGCAAAGATCTGAAAGGAAGACATAAAGGCAGTGTGGATTGGTAAATAGTGTTGGGCTTCTAATGGACCCCAACCTGGGACAGTGGCCAGCAAGGGAGATAGTGCTGAGGAAAGGATGAAACTTACACCAAAATTAGCATATAAATGAGAAGGCCTGTAAGAGCATGTGCTGTTTCATGTGCCAAATGGCAGTATGAGATCAATGCAGCACCTGTCCTGCTTCCCAGAATCCTTCTATTGGGTACAAATCTTTAGGTTACATTGTTCTCACTTCCAGGGTAAAGTTCCATTTCTAAAAGGACCTCTTACCCAGGGCATGTTATACACCCTCACAATGAGCACATTAGGTGAGATCCCGCCTCATGCCCTTCCTTCTTCTGCCAGTTGTCCTCCCCTTGCCCCCCTTACCTCCCTCTACCCCTGTACTAGACTATACTTGTGTTTTATTGTCCTTATGAGCATATAATTGTTTATATGTTGATTTCATGTTAGTATGGAGTACATTGAATATTCTTCTATTCTTGCCATACACTACATACTTTACTAACAAGAATGTATTTCAACTTCATCCAGATAAATGTAAAAGATACAAAGTCTCCATCTTTTTTAGTGGCTGAATAATATTTCATGGTAAACATACACCACAGTTTGTTGATCCATTCATGGTTTGATGGGTACTTAGGTTGCTTCCATGACTTGGCAATTATGAATTGAACCACAATAAACATTCTAGTGCAAATGTCTTTGTGGTAAAATCTTTTTTGTTCTACTGGATAGATACCTAGTAATGGGATTGCAGGGTCAAATGGAAGGGCTAATTTTAGATCTTTGAGGATTCTCCATACTTCTCTCCAAAATGGCTGTATTAGTTTGCAATCCCACCATAAGTGTAGAAGTATTCCCTTGTCTCCACATCCTCATCAGCATCTGGTGTTTTGTGACTTTCTGATGTGAGCTAATGTTGCTGGGTTTAGGTAATACCGTAGAGTGGTTTTGATTTGCATTTCTCTGATGATTAAAGACGATGAGCATTTTTTCATGTGTTGGCCATTTGTCTGTCATTCTCGGAGAAGAAAGCAGCATTTAGTGCCTTCTCTGTGCCAGAGTCCCTAACAAGGTGCCTCTGGTTCTTACCTGTTTAGACATAGCAGATCTTATATCTAAACAGTTAAATGAAAAGTTACTGTATGTGACAAGCTTTGTCATTTGTTATAAGATAACACAGCAGTCTACATGAGGCGTAGAAGGAAATAACTTCAAGCATGTGTCTATATTTTGTTTTAAAAAATGACAAGCAATGTTTTAGAATAGATGGGTGGATGGGCGGAATGAAAGAGACTGTTCTCTCTGATCCTGATTGTGGGGGTTGTTAGGTGAAGCTACACACATAAGTACAAATAGGTGCTTGTAAAACTGGTTCATAGATGACATCGATGTCCGTGTCTTAGTTTTGCAAGATGTCACCATTGGGAGAAAGTAAGTCCAAGGGTATTGTTTCTTAAAACTGCAGAATAAAAAGTTTAAGAGGCTGGGTGTGGTGGCTCACACCTGTAATTAGCACTCTGGGAGGCCGAGGCAGGTGGATTAGTTGAGCTCACAAGATCGAGACCCCCACCTCAACTAAAAATACCAAAACTGAGACAAGAGGATTGCTTGAGCCCAAGTTGGAGGTTGCTGTGAGCTATGATGCCAGGACACTCCATCCAGGACAACAGCTTGAAACTCTGTCTCAAAAAAAAAAAAAGTTTTAAGAGATAAATTATAACTATAAGCAAAAAAACCCCTTGTGTCAAAACTGAAATGCAAAGTTTAAATATTGTTTATATTTTTCAGGAATCTGGTGGACAGTAACAAACTTTGGTGAAATTTCAGGAACCATTGCCATCGAAATGGATAAAGGAACCTACATACATGCACTTGACAATGGTCTTTTCACTTTGGGGGCCCCACATAAAGAAGGTGTGTGTCTGGTAGAAGCCATCAACGGGAACAGCAGTGGACAGAAGGCCAAATTCTAACCAGCCTCATGGGTACTCCAAAGCATTAGAGCCATTACATTTGGCTCTTCCTTATTTTTCCTTCCTCAGTGTTTATCAGTCATTGGCAACGCCCCCTTTCCAGTCTAAGCATTTGAAAACATTCTGTATAGTTCTAGAAGAATATCTTTGGAAATCGAAAACCACACAGATGATTAAAATAGTAAATGGGAAGACAAAAGAAAACCTGGCTGAGTCAGAGGTTTAGATTTCTCTTTTGTCCTTTGCTAGACTTATTTTCAAAACTAACCTGGGTATATTGAACAATTTGAAGTTTTTCCATTCTTTTCAGCCTATCACAGAAAGTGCTAATGAGATATGAAGTAATTAGAAGGTGAAAAGCAGTATCATTTGGTCAGAATGGCCATTCCATTATTTATTCCATGAAGAAACAAAAGCATTTAGTTTTTAAAATATTGTGCTTACTTAAAAAATAAAGAGAAAATAGCTTGAAAGTGATTAAATACGTATCATGCCAGTCTCTCTTATTAAATTAAATCTTCTTACCACTTGTAAGAAGATAAAATAGGTCTTGAGTCTATGGATACTATATTATTAAAATTATGTCTTAATATTCTTAGTTTAATTTTGATAGAGAAAATCTACATTTTTAAAACAAAAGAATTTGTCTTACATCTGTATTTATAATAAAAATCAAATTTATTTTCAAATGTTTTTTCTTCTATAGTTGAAGAGGGTCCCAGTCCTCCAGAACAGTTCACAGCTGTCAAATTGTCTGATTCTAGGTAAGCTTAAGTTAAAATATAATTTATAACCATTTATTTTTTAATTTCCTTGTTAAAAATTTAGCCGAGTCTGTTTAGCAGACTTAAGCATATAGAGTAATTTTTATGTGAAAAACAAAATAATTTGTTTGAAAAGTGGATATTGTGATCTGCTGTTACTGGATTTCGTATCAAACTAGGCTGGAAAAAAATATTTTTTAAAAAATTAAGTTTAATGTCACAGACCAAACAAGATAGACCATGTGAAGAAAACAAGCATGATACAAAACCTGGCCCAGTGTTGCTTTCATATGTAGGTCACTTTGGAAGTTTTGAGACAGACTGTGATATGTCCATTATTTTACTTCAACATCCTTTGTGATTTACCCATGCAAGTTTCAATTTGCTCAGCTTATCAGTGTTCCTGGGAAGGCTCTATTTGTGTCTGTCAACTTGGACTTTGTTTCTTGATGTTTGTGCATCTCAAAACTTTTGTAAAGACCCACATATCTAAACTCGCTGATCAGAAGTTAGGAGACCAACAGGAATATAAAGGAAGGGTGGCTTGAAACCAACAGGGAATATTACATCATCATAAAGACATAAAGAATATTTTGCTCATTTTAAAAATCATTTTACAAGGTGATCTTTTTTATTCTCACAGTGCAGAGTGATACTTTGGGTAGTACATAGTAGCAGTTGGTTACATCTACATGATAATGATTTGTATTATATTATGATTAACCTATCCTTGAGAATAAAGTCCATTTTGGCATCCCTGGAGATTGGTCAAGTAAAAAATTAGAAATCATAATTTTTTAAAAAAACACAGGATTATTTCTGCACTTTCTTTGAAAGTCTGGGAAGTATAGTAAAAGACAATAAAAGCAAAAGAAGAAAAGAAGATAAAAATAAACATAAAATAATCAACAAAGTTAATTAACAAGTGAAAATATCTGCAACAACCTTAAGCAGTGAGTTCTTGCTCTTCCAATGAGTGTACTGAAATCATGACACTGATGACCCCTACAGAAAGATGGACAAGGGTCACAACCATGTCATTTAAAAAGTAAAAAGGGAAGGAAAAGAAATTCAAGTGCCACTCTAATAACTAAAATGCAAATTTAATGGCATAATGGTTTTTTCCATATCAAGTTTTCAGGTGTGTTCTTAAAGGTGTAGTTTTTAAAGAGTTCATGATACAAAAGGTGCTCACTTGATCTGATGTAAGAACATAAGTTGATACAGTGTTTTCTGGAAAGCAGTTATGACAGCTAACAACAAATGCTTTAAAATGGTTATCCTTCCACCCAATAATTTTTTTTCTAAGAATTTCCGGTAAAGATAAAATAGCAATTTTTTTTATAGAAAAGATATCAGTAAGACTATAATAGAGCAGGAAAAACAAATTTTTATCTATAGTAGAACATTATAACTCGTAAAAGTAGTAAATTTGAAGAAGAATAATGACGTTAGAAAATATTTGCTGTGTGATATAAGATACTATATAATGCTTATGTTTGAAAAGCAGAATATAAAATTGTCTATAGAACTGCAATGTTCAGTATTGCAGCAGCTAGCCACATGGAGCTTTTGAACATTTGAAATATGCCTGGTCTGAAATTTTTTGTGTATACACATATACATTGTTTTTATGTTCCATATTTAATAATCTTTCACTCAGTTTTTAACATTTTAAATTTTATTTCTTTAATCTAAAGAATTGCCCTGAAATCTGGCTATGGAAAATATCTTGGTATAAATTCAGATGGACTTGTTGTTGGGCGGTCAGATGCAATTGGACCAAGAGAACAGTGGGAACCAGTCTTTCAAGATGTAAGTGCTAGTACTGTTGGTAAAAGTTTCTTGTTAGTGCAAGAGGAAATCTTAAGCAGTCAACAAAAATACATTTTTAAAAGCAAGAAAAAGTAGGGTACAATAATAATAAGTAGGGTACATTAAATTAGAAAAAATCAGTATGAACTTACAATCTTAAAGCAATCTCATAGGTGCTATTGCTATTTAGTATAACAGAAAGAGTAGTAGTGCTTTGCGCACCATCGTTTCTGTTCACCCTTAGTGCTGAGATGTAGGTCTGTCTTATTTTATTTTCCAGTAAAGAACCAAGACTCTGGGGACAATAGCCAACTTTAAATCACAGGGTAAGAACAAAGGATAGTTTGGGAGTTTCCTCTTATTAGGAGAAATCATGAATGCTCTCAGAAATAGGAGAACAGCAGAGCAAGCTGAAACCTAGTTGTGACAGTTTGTGCATAAAATAATAAAGAATGATTGTGATTCATTGAAATAAATATAGTCGCTAAAAGTCTTTTGTTTCATAATGAAGCTTGAGAAAAAAGAACAAATAGTGTACAAAAAGATAGTTTTAATACAAGAGAAAGGAGAGATAATATATTCTTACTTACTAATAAGTAACTATTAACTATTTTAATCCCACCCCAGGGAGAAAGGCATTTTTACATTTCAGTCCAGCCCTAGCACACACTTGTATAACTGAAGAGTTGTATGTAACAATACTTAAGCATCCATGTGTTACACTGATATTTTCCATTCTCTTACCCCTTCTCCCATGTCTTTCCTGGAAACCACTGAATTGATTTCATGACCTGCCAGTGGGTTGCAACCCTCTCTAGATAATCTTAATAATTAGGAGAGTTATTGATAATAAAAATTAAGCCAACAGAAAAGGGCCAAGATGATGAGTCAGATACTACGAATGATATAAAACTTGAGGAATGTTTATTTCATTTTATTTTTAGGAAGATCACTTTCAAAGGTTTCAATTTAAGTGAAAGAATTAAAAGTAACACAAGTTAAACTTTACCGCAGAACGGGGCGCAGCTGACCATCTGCAGCATGAGTTAGTCACCATGGGCTGACAGCAGCACCCCAGTGCTCAACAGGGGTCATTTAGACAGCAGCTTGTCCCCCTGCCACTTTAACTAAGAATTGAGATCAGATTCAAGTTCTTAACACTTTCATAACTAAGTACAAGGTTATGCATTTTGTAATTACTATATTTGTAAATACTTTGCCTGATGTTAAAGGTATTCCAAGTTTTCCAAAAGAATTGGCCAAGTACAAATTATAATTAACTTTATATTAAGAGAATTTAATTAACCAAGTTTATAATCCAGCTTTACTGTACACAAGAAAGTTAGTGTTCAAAGTTTTAATAGGAATCAGTATGATATATCCAACATTAAACTCCCAGAAAGATTATGAATATTTGTTGCCACACACAAAAGTCCATCAGACGCTGATTCTTTTCTTTTCTTTATTTTTGAGACAGTCTCAAGCTGTTGCCCTGGGCAGAGTGCTGTGACATCATGGCTCATAGCAACCTCCAGCTCTTGGGCTTAAGCAATCCTGTTGTCTCAGTTTTCCTATTTTTAGTAGTGATAGAGTCTCACTGTGGCTCAAGCTGTTCCAAACTCGAGCCAAGCAGTTCACCCGCCTTGGCTTCCCAGAGTTGCTCAGATTACAGGCGCAGACACAGATTCTTAAATTCAAAGCCACCAAAGGTCTTTTATATATTTTTTACAGTTTCTAATGATGAAGAAAAGAAATTTTACTTAAAACACTGTTTGAAGAAATTATATGTAATCCATAATTTTTATTATTTTTAAAACCTAATTTTTTAAAAACCAAACTAAATGATTTATATTTTCAATAAATCTTTCAGCCAAAGGAAACAATTCTGTTTCATCTAGTCAGAATTTAGTCCTAGAAAAATAAACTAAAAATGTTTACTGTTGTAATCTTTAGTACAACAATAGGTGATTTCTGTATGTTTAGGTATTTTCCAGGTTTTCTCCAAGCTCTTTTGCCTGCTTTTAAAATGAGAGGAAAAATTAATTTAGTCTAAAGGCTTAAGATTTCTTCCTTAGTTAATTCTCATTTCTTTATTTTTGTTGTTTTGTTTTACTTAGGGAAAAATGGCTTTATTGGCCTCAAATAGCTGCTTTATTAGATGCAATGAAGCAGGTGACATAGAAGCAAAAAGTAAAACAGCAGGAGAAGAAGAAATGATAAAGGTAATTGTGACATTTTTCTATAGATGAACACATGTAATGTGTGCTGACTGTATCTCTTTAAAAACATAGAATCATCATTTACTATCACTTTAAAATTTAATTAATGGCTTTTTATAATATATTCCAAATAAGCTTTATTTTAATCATAAATCCTCTGATTCATGACTTATTTACACATTGTACTAGAGAAATTGCCACACCTACAAATTACCGTGTATTAGTATCTTTTTCTCAGTAGTTCCACCTGCTTTCTAGGCCTGTTTTTTTGTTTCTTCTTGCCTGCATTTTAAAAGTTAGTTTTCAAAATATGTACATGGTTGAAAATTTTTGAGATAAAACAGATAAAGACACACTCCTCCCATCTACCTATTCACCTGTCTCCTATTTATCCTGTTCCTGTCCCTCCTCCTTTATTTTTTTGTATTGTCTCCTCAAGTTTCTTTGCAAATGTCTGAATATGTTCATAATTTTCAACATTTTTACACTGAAGGCAGCCTCCTATACATAGTCATTATAGACTGATTTTTTTCTTAGTACTGTATCTTGAAGATATTTCCTGTCAATATATATGTAGAAAGTTTTCTCTTTATTCCTCTTTCCTCCCTCCCTTCTTCCTCCTTCTGTCCCTCAATGCCTTCATCCCTTCATTCCTCTGTCCTTTCATCCCTCCATCTCTTCATCCTTCCATCCTTCCCTCTTTCCCTATTCCTCTCTATCCCTTCATCTTTCTATACCTCCATCCTTTCATCCCTTCATCCTTCCATTCCTCCGACCCTCCATCCCTCTGTCTTTTTGTTCTTCCATCCTTCCGTCCTTCTGTCCCTCCATCCTTCTGATACTCTTGTTTGTTCGTTCTCCTGTCCCTCCATACCTCCGTTCTCCCATCCCCCATCCCTCCATCTCTCCATCCTTCTGTCCCTCCATCCCTCCGTCCCTTCATCCCTCATCCTTCTTTCCATCCCTCTGTCCCTCCATCCCTCAGCCTTCTGTTCCTCCATTCCTCCATCCTTCTGTCCCTCCATCCCTTTTTCCCTCCTTTTTAACAGCTACCTAGTACTGTTGAAGAGATTCACTAATCAGTCTCTTTACAGATGGAAATTTTCTATTTTTAATAGAGATGGGGTCTTGCTCTTGCTTAGGCTGGTCTTGAACTCCTCAGCTCTCACAGTGGTGCAGCATGTAACTCAGAATATGCATTGATTTTTGGGTGTGCAGGTGGAGCTGAAGATAAATTCCCAGAAGTAGAATTACAGGGTCATGGGGTGTATGCATTTGTGATTTTGTTAGATTCTGTCAAGTCCTGTCACATGTCACTTCTGACACTTCTTGCCAGGGCCAGGACTGGCCAGGTCTCGGGCCCAGCTTAACTAGGTTCCGAATGCAGACCGCTAAGTTACCTTGCTCAGGTTCAGTTTCTCTTAGGTGCCTGAGGGCTATCTACTTTAGCTGGAGAGAGAGAGATAGTCTTAGAGAGAATAAAGCAGTCTTCTTAGAAAGATAGATCTTAGTCTTCAGTAGAACTTAGTAATCTTTAGCAGAGAGACGCCATGCTGGTGTTCTGCAGGCAGGAGAGGAGACAGAGTCAGAGTACGTAGGTCCGTGATAGAATGCACATGCTTTGGACTGCCTGCTCCTCCAGCCTAATATAAGGCTGATCTCGTGCTTCTCAACACCACAGGTGTAGAGACTGCCAATTTACCATTGCTCTCATCTCGCGAGCTCTCATGCTTGTTAGGAGAGCCAGATCCCTCTCTATGCCCTTTCTACCCAGGTGTTCCATTATTGAGCTTTACAGGTATTGTAGCTCTTAACTTCTAGCCATAGGCTATATGGGCTGCAACAAAGTCCCCTTCCATGGAGGCTGTGCAGATTTACACGTCTCCAGACACACATGAGGAGGTTACAGATGGTTTGTGTATCCTTAACACTTGAGCTCCCATGATAGGCTGGTTACTCTAGAGAACATAAAGTCACAACAGAACTTCCCAGGGTTTGGCCTCCTCAAACTTTTGATCTTTTTATGAATAAATTCCAGTCATCTTTACATGAGGAGAAATATGAATCACATAAAGCAAATGTTCATTTTAGTATAAGTATCACTAAGGCAGAAATACAATCACTACACTCCCCAATCCTACTCTCTGTTTTTTTTTTTTTACTTCATTGTAAAACATTGTGCACAACATGTGCACACCAAGATCAATCTAAGGAATAACTGTGGTCCTCTTTATGCATTGCTTTTGGTATGGAGCATTCTGCGTATGGAGCATTCTGAGCCTTGCTTGATTTATGTCTTTTGGGAATCACAAGTTAAAGCTAGTCTCATCCGGATTAGCTCTTTACAAGGCAAAAGATCAGAGAGGGCTAGAGATGGGGGGACTTTTCTAAAATATTTTTCATTTTAATAAATAAAACATAAAAATCCATGTTATATTTTTCTCTATTCCTAGCATAATTTGAAAGCATCTATCAAATATCTATACATGCTTTATGTTAGATTTTCTGTTACATATTTGATTTTATTTTTAAAGTATTCTTGATTTTCATGATAGTCAAGTTACAGGCTTTTAATATTCTTTGTATTTTGAAACATATTGCTTTTTTTTATTTTTTTGAAAGAGCTTTGTTTTTTTAATTATAGCTGTGTACATTAATGCAATCGTGGGGTACAATGTGCTGCTTTTATATACAATTTGAAATATTTTTATCAAACTGGTTAACATAGCCTTCACGGCATTTTCTTAGTTATTGTATTAAGATGTTTATATTTTACATTTAGTTTATCTTTTTTTTTTTTTTTGAGACAAAAGTCTCACTATGTTGCCATGGGTAGAATGCTGTGGCATCATAGCTCACAGCAACCTCAAATTACTCTTGGGCTCAAGTGATGCTCCTGTTTCAGCCTCCCAAGTAGTTGAAACTATAGGCACCTGCCACCACGCACAGCTAAGTTTCTATTTTTAGTAGAAATGGGGTCTTGCTCTTGCTCAGGCTGTTCTTGAACTCCTGAGCTCAAGCAATTCTCCTGCCTCAGCCTTCCAGAATGCTAGGATACAAGTGTGAGCCACCGTGTCCAGCCTATTGCTAATATTTTAAATGAGATTAACAGGACCACCAACTCTTTTACATTTTTTGAAACTGGTTCATGGAAAAAGAAATACCACTCTCGAAGACAGCATAAGAATTAGAAATTTCATGTGTTTTCCATAGTTTCACAAAAGGCCTTTACACTGCCAAAAGTCTCAAATAACTTCAGTCTAAAACTCGTGAGTTCTTTTCTTATATTGGAAAAGTGAAAAGTTAGTCATTATATTCTAAAAGTACTTTTACATACTTAAATCTAAGCCAAGTAGCTGCAGGCACTCTGCTTAGTTGGACACATGCATTATCATCTTGTCTTTACTCTTCACAGTGTCATTTACTATCTTAAGTTTACACACAAGGAAACCGCCTTTCACCTCCTTAGATGCTTAGTTGTTTCAGTCAGTTGATAGAAGACATACAGCTAAGACATGGTGAGGTCAGGGTGCAAACCGGCCCCCGACTCAGAAGCTACTCTCGAACATTTCATTTACACTGTTTCTCAGAAAGCAGGTTGCTGGGGAAATGCTGATGGGTTTCTGACTGGCTTATATTTAATTCAGTTTAATTGTATTTCATTTTCTTGTATCATGTTTAAATAATTTTGCGTCTGGGTGTCATTATAAAAATATCACCAGGTTTGGTGGCTCAGGCTTGTAATCCCAACACTCTGGGAGGCCAAGGCAGGTGGGTCCCTTGAGCTCAGGAATTCAAGACCAGCCTGAGCAAGAGCAAGACCTCATCTCTACCAAAAATAGAAAAAATAGCCAGGCATAATGGCTGGGGCTGGTAGTCTCAGCTATTCAGGAGGCTGAGGCAGGAGGATCATTTGAGCCCAGGAGTTTGAGGTGGCGGTGAGCTATGATAACACCGCACTCTAGCCTGGGTGACAGAGACTTGGCTAAAAAAAAAAAAAACAACAATGTATTACTAAAGACCAACTATACAAATATATGTGCAGTACTTTGCACTTCTACAGAGAAAGAGACTCTGTTGTATTTATCATTAATTAAAGCAGTTTTCAGATAAAGCCTGTTAAATTTCCCTGAGTCTCTTTGGTTAGTCAAAACCCTAAAACTCTTAGCAGTGATTCCCCAGGACTCTGTCCCCTATCCGTTTAAGCAGCAGTCTGTATAGGTCCCTGCCAGCCATCCACCTTGGTGACCTTGTCCTACCCACAGGACACAGACCCGTCCTACCAAAGGTGGTGCCGCAGCACAGGCCCTTGCCAGGAATGTCCCCAGGTCTTCTGAACCCCTTCTGACCAAAACTGTCACATGAGTCATTGGCACAGACAAGTTATTGGTCATCACTTTCTAAGTAATCTTGGATTGGGCTTGATCCCTTCAGAGACTTGGGTCCCTCAAGTTGTAAACTACTAGTTCCAAAAGCAATCTAAATTGATTCATTTATGGCAGTTTTAGTGAATATCTGTCTAAACGTGAGGATGTAAGAAGCATTTAAAGGGTGGATTCCAATTATGTAAAAGCAAATTGTGTGATGTTAAAAGTTTTGATCTATTTGGTAATAGTCTATACAAAGTAAAACCGCTGCTCTCTTAAGCTAGGATAATTGGATGCTAGTGTATTTATTTTGGGGCCAAAATTAAACTAAATTATTGCTTAGTTGCTCAGTAGGCTCTGTTCTGTAAAATGTTTTTCAAATAATTTTCTCTCGGTGTGTGGATGGAATCTGGGGCTAACTGATGGACTGCCGGCTGCCCAGAATGGGAAGATGATTACTGAAGATCGTACTGAAGATCCTCCTCCGAGGTCCCTTCCTTGGCTGTCTAAAGACACCTTCAGGCGGACATGGGCCCAGGCGAGAGAAGCGAGGGATCAGGCAGTGCAGAAGTCTCAGAGTTCTGTCCACTGTCAGGTCTCCTGATTGTTTCAAGAGCTATAGCCAAGTAGTAGCTCCCCTTTTGTTCTGTTAACCTAACACTAGCAGGTGTGGTTCTTCAGCTGAGCACTTAATTTTCAGACAGGGTGAGGCAGGAGATGCAGGGAGTGATTTCCTCCCAAGTGAAAGCACGGACAGTGGCTTCCATGTTTCCTCAGGTTCACCTTGATTCTTGCTGCTTATGCACAGTCAGCAGAGAGCGCAGACACCAGCAGCAGTGGGAAAAGTGCCCACTTTGGCTCTGCTAATGGGCAGCCCAGAGATTCTGCAACCCTTCCTTAAGTGAAAAAGAAGCCCAAGAGTACAGTTGATGGCTGTAATTGGGCATTGTGAGACTAGTGCACTTTAAGTACCACCTCAGAGCTCATCAAAATGATAGCTTTCTCACCTACTCTGCAGAAGGTTGTGGAAAAGCTTCTGCACAGCACAGAGACTGAAGGTGCACGGTGGGGAGAAGCCCCTGTGTCTGGCTGTGGTAAGTAGCTCACTGCAGCTGCTCGCATGAGGAACCACTAACAAATCTTTTGTCAAGCCCAAGGATATAGCTGTTCCTTTCCCTCTGAAGACACCTGGTGCTTCACACAGGAGAGAAGCCCCAGCCGTGCTAAATCTGGAGGACCTTCCCTCAGTGGGAGCAGGAATTTTGACATGAGAAAGCATCAGTCGCAGCTGGGAGGCATGGCAGGAAAAAACTGCTGAGCCACAGTAGGCAGCATTTGTTGGAAGCAGCTTCACTGCCATGTAAACCTGGTGTCTTGAGTTCCCAGTCCAGCCTTGAGGGTGAGTCCTCGGACGTACCAAACAGCAGTTCTATCCTGGAAGTTGATGGTGAGGTGCTGGTTAAAGGTTCCCCATGTCTCCTGTCTTCAGTGCCCAATGTGAAACATCACTCGGTGACCATGCAGTCAGTGAAGCAGCTGTGCAAATTTTCTGCCTTAACTGCAGTGAATTCACAGGAGTGACTAAACAAGGGAAATGTCACTGCCGCTGCTGACTCCGGCAGGCATATTGTATGATCTCAAAGCACATAGCAGGAGCAGGTGTCATAACCAAGACCTACCAGAACCAGGATGAATCTAGGAAGGACAGGAATCCGTTTTGCGTCTGTCTATCCTCCACAGCAAGAAAGATGGATGTAGAAGGCTTCTCCTCTAACCACCATCGGATCCATATGGGAAATGAAACTCAAAACGGTGGACTACAAGGTTTTGGGATAGACTTCTCCCAAAAGGGAGTTTGATTAATGTGTTGGATTTCTCATTCTGACTGCTGAGAGGAGGTTTTCCTCTGAAGAGGTTTCGTCCCTGACCCAGCTGTCTTCACATGGATGGACAAACCCCTGTCACCCACCACAGAACTATTGTGGAAGTTGGGCTTTCAGGATACTTGGTTGCTCTGCAGAAGGGAGTGATGACAGTTCTGTGGTGACATCCTCCCTTCAGCAACCTGAATGAGGCACTTTCTGCCACTGGGCTATGAGAAATGGATCAATGGTTCTCTCCTTGGCCAGGGCTGAAGTCCCATCGGTCCCATTCCCCTCTGCCTGGTCACTTTGCCTTCTTTTTGATGGAACAAATAGTAGCATGTTAAATGAGGGATATTTTGTGTTTTGTTTTCTAAAGTTAAAAAGTCATGTGATTCAGAGCTTCAGTTTTCACATTAATAAAACAGCCCAGTGAAGATATGTAAATAAATAATTTTCTTTCTAGTGTTTCTGACACAAGGGCAATTACCTTATATATGGGGGAAAAAAACATGCCCAGAACCTGTCTTTTTCTGAATCTAATCACTAAGTTCATTGTTTTCTTCTTTTACGTAAGAAATCCCCTAGAATATTCTCATACAGGAAATAAAGTGGGGAAGGTGGAAGATAAGTATGTTACCTCTTAGTTTCTCATTTCCACTGTCCAGATTCGATCCTGCGCTGAAAGGGAAACCAAGAAAAAAGACGACATCCCAGAAGAAGACAAAGGGAATGTAAAGCAGTGTGAAATCAATTATGTGTATGTATGGTTGACAGTTGCACACTGCTCAGGGTGCTTATAAGGATAGGAACAGGCAGCACAATGTAGATTCTTAAGACAGGGGCGTTAGCTGTTTTTCTTCTTTGTTGCATATTGGAAGAAGAGCTGTCTTGGGCCACACAGTAAATACACAAACGCTAATGACAGCTGATGACCAAAAAACTGTCGTTTGTATTTTTGCAATATCAGACGGGCAGATAAGCAAAACAGGCCTCAAAAAATCCTCATGAGGCCCAGGGGCCTCAGATCACCCCTTTTCTTGAGACTTGATTTTCCTAATCATCTTGCTAGCTCCAAGGGCCCTTAGGTTGGTCATTTTTCTTTCTCATTAGGACGGCTATAATGCCAACCAAAGTCTATCCCTGTGGCCAGGACACAGGGCCTCCAGCACATTCCTGACGGAAGTAGGGCTTGTGGATCTGCTCAAACAGTGGCCCTCTGGATAGTGGGTCACAAAGGCCATCTCTGTAGTTGAAAAGCTGGAGGTTATTAAAAAAATCCCACAGGCAGCACCTGTAGCTCAGTGAGTAGGGCGCCGGCCCCATGTACCAAGGATAGTGGGTTCAAACCTGGCCCAGCCAAACCGTAACAAAAATAAATAAACAAACAAATAAATAAATAAATAAATAAAAATCCCAGTTATGGGTGGCGCCTGTGGCTTAGTAAGTAGGGCACTGGCCCCATATACCAAGGGTAGTGGGTTTAAACCCGGCCCCAGCCAAACTGCAACAAAAAAAATAGCCGGGCGTTGTAGCAGGCGCCTGTAGTCCCAGCTACTCAGGAGGCTGAGGCAAGAGAATCGCCTAAGCCCAGGAGTTGGAGGTTGCTGTGACCTATGTGATGCCATGGCACTGTACCAAGGGCAACAAAGTGAAACTTTAAACTATCTCTAACTTTAAACTATCTCTAACTTTAAAAAAAAAAAAAAAAATCCCAGTTACATTCTTTAAATGAGAAATTAACAGTATTTGTGAATTTATCAGTAAGCATGTGTAATCAAAGTTTGGAGTATTTTCAATGAAGACATTTTCTTTTCAGAAAGAAATTTCAGAGCTTCCAAGACCACAAACTTAAAATAAGTAAAGAAGACAGTAAAATTCTTAAAAAGGCTCGGAAAGATGGATTTTTGCATGAGACGCTTCTAGACAGGTAAATGTATATTTATCTCCACCTATTTCCAGTAGTAGCCAGTAGAAGTGGCATACATAAATCAGCATTCTTCTTAAATTATTATAGTTTTCATAGTTTTGTCTTTATTTCTAATTTCCAAATTTGGTAATATGACTTACTAAGGATATTGTAAGTCTGGTAAGAAAAGATCGCCAAGGAAGAATATCTAAAAATTATAATCAGATTCTTGTAATAAATTCAAGTTTGATTGTATCTACTTTATTAAATTTTATTGAAATTTATTAAAAGATTTTTTTAAATCTCTTGATCATCTTTTTATAACTATTAGAACTAGAGTTAGAAAGTAGTTTATGTCAGAATTCTTTGGATTCTACTAAAGCAGTTCCAGTTTTTTTAAAATAAAAGTTAAGTATAAAAGTTAAAGAAATGAAGTTCAAGCAGTTTTAAGTTAGACTCAGAAGTGTGCAAGACATTCATTGAGTACATTATTCATGTATGTTTATTACTATTCCTATTTAGATAAGTAATGACCTAGGTTATAACATAAAAAAATAGGTAATGAGGTTTAGCTGTGAGTCTATAAGTATAAATCAAATAGGTGCCAGATCTTGGTCATCTCCAGATGCTCATTCATATCTTAGGTTCCAGAATTATCCTTGTCTTTTTTCGTATTACTTGATAAAGGCAGTGCTTTATTACATACTTCTTGTTAACTAATTGGTAGAGTTCTTACCTGAAATCAATAAATAATGTAACAATTTTTTTCAGCTGAGCAGATAATACGCATTTAATTCTAAAAATCAAGAAGATTATATAATCAGGATATGGACTTGAGGATAGAATAAACTATATATCACATATATCCCATACCTTTGTCACTTGTACAAATATGGCATTGCACTCTGATAAATAAAAAGTTAGGGCACAGTTAAATTCAGAAGTAGATAAAATTGCTATTGTTGATTGAAAAGACCCTGAGGCAACATTTGTTAACTTATTAGGAAACAACTTTCATAACATTAGAATCCACTTGTATATAGAAACCATTGAAAAGCTAAATTATAATAAAATATTTTCATATAAGTAGTGTGGTAATATAGTAACCCAGATTGAACACACAAGCAATTTGTAAGCATGAGTTTTATATTTAGTAAGTTGACTGTTTATAGTATGTTTTACATAGATTAATTATTTTTGTTTGTCTTTGTTTAAATAGGAGAGCCAAATTGAAAGCCGACAGATACTGCAAATGACCGGGATTTTTATTTCTGGCCTTTTTTTCCCCCTGAATAAAATATTAGAAGTGCTTTTACAGAATTCTTGTTTGAATACAGAGGGGAAAAGTCAGATCCTTTCTGCCTAAGATGAAGGCATTCAGTTTGCTCAAATTTAAACTCTATCAAATACTCAGAATGGGAAGTTTGGCAACAAAATTGGTTTTGACTAATGGTGATTTGATCTTAGCTTGTTCTTTGCCTATATTTCTGCTTTATTAATCTCTATAAAGACATCATCTGTAGCAGACCAGTAGTAGTAGGATGTTAATAAAACCCTGGGGTGGACTGGCAATCATGTTCATTTTTACAGCATACCTTTAAATAATCCAAAATAGTGTTAATTGTTCTCCTACTCTCAATATCCATAGAACTTAACTTGGAAATGTAAACTGTATTTGTCTTATATACTGAACTGAGGTGTTTCCTCACTAAGAGATCTAGAAATGACATTATTTTTCTAGAGTCCTTTGTACATAGCCTTTTGTATCCTGTGAAAGTTTGACTGTGATTAGGAGGAAGGAGATACTAACACATGCTAAGTTAATAAGAAACAATACTCTCACTAATCTATAGCTGATTTACAAAATACACTTCCAAAGCTATGCCGGGCACATGGGGAAACGCAATGACATACTTTTTTCTCTCTCAGGCTTATCAGCCCACGATAGAAATGGTATAGGCAGAGATATATTCTACACTATAAAGGCCCATGAACTCAGTTTTGAATAGCAAAAAACTCATTGTCCTAAAATGCAAAATGAAATAAAACTCTGTAGATATGTAGAGGACTATGTTAAGTAAATATTATCACTTAAAGAGGCTCTGAGTATTCCCAGTCCTCTTTCTAACTGACTTCTGGGAAAAACAAGACATTATTTAGATATGCCTTTGCTAAGGACAGACTCCGTTTACTTCATTTATGCAGGTTATCTAAACCTTTAAGCTGAACTTGAAGTTTCTCTAGAGTGTTACTTGAGCACTCTGGTCCTCCAGCTGCTTTTGCCTACCCAGAAAACTTACCCCAGACAAGTTCTGATGACTAAGTATTTTTGGTGTTTTCTGACTGATCTTACAAAATTAACCATCTACAAATTGCACACCTGTTTTGTGAAATAAAATAATAAGGCCCTACAAACAGAATTAGTTGTACTGTTTTCTCAATAAGCAAGCAGACATATTTCCAAGCCTCTTCAGTTATTACTAAGGACCTTCCCAGACACATGCTATCTCATAAATAGGTGGGGTGGGAGATGCTAATAGTGAGAAGTTTTTAACTATTAACTAAAAGTTTTTGCAAATTGGGGGCACAAAGCTTTAATTTTTTCACAAAATCAAACTGAACATGAATGGTTCTGAGCAGGACAGGCAATCCTGCTGTTGTCTTCACTATACTCTGATTCTTACATTTATATTTCTGCATTTTTGTTTTAGACACTTGTTTTAGATAATGGTCTTTTTGATTTATGAAGTAAGTATCTATAATCCCTTTTTATTTGCTCTTACTGAAAGAAGAGATAAAAATCTTGGGCTTATGTATGAGTTTCTGTATCTAAGTACCACTGCCATATAAGAGCCTTTATGGAAATTAATGGTATACGTAACTGCAGGTATTACCATTGCTCAATAGAATTTTTTTTTTTCTTTTTTGCAGTTTTTGGCCAGGGCTGGGTTTGAACCCGCCACCTCCAGCATATGGGGCCGGCACCCCACTCCTTTGAGCCACAGGCGCCGCCCAATAGAATTTTTGTTTTCCTGGAAATAGCTTCATTTGAAAAAACATCTCTGGAAATGAAGCAAGTCTTCAAAGAAACCTTGGAGTGCAATGACACTCCATTTCTAATACAGAAAAGTCATTCCAGGTAATGTTTAAGGAGAAGAGCAAAGATTAAAATAGTTTTTTCCCATCGGCTTTATTTTGTTCAGCAAAACAAAAACAAGACTTTATGTAGTTAGGGACTTTCCCTGAAAGTTGTGTTTTGTCCTGGAGGTGATCTTTGCCAACTCTTTTTTTTTTTAATGATTCAAGGATTTATTAAGTCATACATGCAAAACATAATGCTAATTGCATTAGGAAAAGATCAATGTAAAAACACTCCACAATTCTGCAACTGTCAATTTAAAAAATTTTCTTCTAGTGGTTGAAAGGTCCAACATTGTATTCTTGCCAGTGAGTTAAGTTGTACAGAACATTGTTAGCACGAGCACAGTTTACAGAACCTCACAGACTCAAGTAACATTGTTAGATCTTTGCCAACTCTCGAAAGACTCTTTTTTTCTTGTCCCAAAATTTACTCAGCTTCTTTCTGTCATGATGTGACAGGAGACTACAATAATTATAGGAGTATTGGCAAGACCTAGCCGAAATCCGTTACTCTCTTTATGTTACTCCCAGAACAGAGGACAAATTCCCAATATTAAAAGTGATTTCTATCGTTTGTTACTATAAGCTTCAGCAAATATCTTTCTTCAGAGTCAGAGCACTGACTTCATTGTTACAGAGAGAGAGAGAGAGAGAGAACTCTGTACCCTACAAGGTTATTCTCCCACTAGCTATCACATTCACTAAGAAAATCTTGGCTGGATGCTCAAGGAATGAAGTCTATTCCAAAGCAACTTAATACAAAACAACTTCTAAAAAGTCTTCCAATAACCATCGTCTTGAATTTGAACTAGCAATTGACCATAAAGAGTGATAAATTAAAAACCTAGCTCATCCTGTTTAAACAGTCACTGGGACTACACAGGCAATTTCAAAATGGGCACACTGACACAAAGCAAACCTCTTCAGAGCTGTGCAAGAATGTTGCACTGGGCTTTGCTTACTCTAAGTGACAAATTAAGCTAATGCTTACAGCACATGGGACTACAGAAGAGAAAGGGCTATATGCAGATGGAGCATCTGCACTGTCACAAACCCAGAGAGGAAAAGGAGTGAGGAAACTGTTGTCCACAGATGCACAAACAAATACAAAAAATATATAATATTCTAAGACAGTAGAAATGCAAATACTAGTCCCTTGTGTCAGTAACATACAGCATGCCTACATAGAATAGTAATTTTTCATTCATAGGACACATGGCAGTGCAATATTCAGAATGTTTTGATTTTGTTTTGGGTGCTGAGATACTATGAAAGCAATTGCATTTGCAACTTATTAAATACTTCCAGGAACAAAACAGTTCACTTTGTTCAGGACTTGTAGTTTGGGGGAGTTAATCCATGGAGCAAGGGCCAGTCAGGAGACACCTGTTGGTACCACTGGTCCCATTGGTGGTGGTTGCAGTGTGGAGGTTCTTCCCTGGAGGCTCCGAGTCGTCCTCATCTGAGCTGGACTCAATATCACTTTGGTCATCTTTAGACACCTTGCCTCTTGAAGCAGCTTTGCAAGGTATTTTAATAATAAAGTAAAACCAGAAGCAGTTCATCCCTTGTAATAGCAGTAGCAGTAGGTTTAAAACCCACCAGGAAGGGTAAGGTCCAGTGGTCTCCCAGCTTTCAAATAATGTTGTATTTAACACCCAGATTGGAAGTTAGCCTGTCTTGTGGTGATAAAAACCATGGCAAACATAACAAACAGAAGATCACACGTTTTCTAAAACTTGGCATAATTTGCCATTTTGGCAGCCTGTAAAAGAGCATCAGATGAATCATGAGGACAAAGGACCAGAGTCCCTACTTGGGCCACATTGTTGACATATGAAAAGGAAATCCTTACAAAGTGGTGTAGGAAGTCCTTTCTTTTGATACCAATGAACTGAGAAGACTAAAGACCAGTAAAATTACAGCTCCAGGATATAATAGTAGTGAAGGTCAGTTGTGAGTGGCTGATAGGGGTAGTTGTACCAGCAGAGCCTTGTATTCCACAACCAGGAATCACACTCCATAGGTAAACACATGAAGAGAAAATGAAAATCTCTACCTGATGTTCCTAAGATTACCTGGCCCTAGGGCCAAAGGCTCCTCATTCTGGCCTCTGTCATCACCTCTGTCTCCTTAATATGGTACTTTGGGCACCAGGCCAGAGATCAATATCTTTACTGAATATAGATGCAAAGATTCTCAATAAATCTTAGCAGAAGGAATTCAGCTATATATTAAAAAAAATTGTTCATCCAGGAAGGCTTCATCCCAAGGATGCAAGGCTGGTTCAACATATGCAAATCCATTCATGTAATTTGCCACATAAAAGTAAAAATAAAGACCATCTAATCTTCTCAATAGGTGCAAAAGAAGCATTTGACAAAATTCAGCATTCCTTTTTGATAAGAACGTTTAGGGGAGGCGCCTATGGCTCAGTGAGTAGGGCGCCAGCCCCATATACCGAAGGTGAAGGCTTTGAACTCAGCCCTAGCCAAGCTGCAACAAAAAAAATAGCTGGGCATTGTGGCGGGTGCCTATATTCTCAGCTACTTGGGAGGCTGAGGCAAGAGACTTGCCTAAGCCCAAGAGCTGGAGGTTGCTGTGAGCTGTGACGCCATAGCACTCTACCAAGGGCAACAGAGTGAGACTCTGTCTCTAAAAAATAAAAATAAAAAAACAGACTTCTTAAAAAATAAAAAAGAACACTTCGGAAAGTAGGTGTGCATGGGACATTCCTTAAATTGATAGAAGCCATCTATAAGAAAACCACAGCCAACCTCATATCGAATGGAGAAAAATTGAAAACATTCCCACTTAGAACTAGAACCAGACAAGATGTCCACAATCACCTCTACTATTCAACATACAGCTGGAAGTTCTAGCCAGAGCAATTAGATAAGAAAAAGATATCAAGGGTATCTGAATAGGGATAGATGAAGTCAAACTATTTCTTTTTGCTGACAACATGATCTTATAACAAGAAACCCCCAAGAACTCAGCTAAGAAACTTCTAGAATTGATCAGTGAATACAGCAAAGTCTCAGGATATGAAATCCATGTCCACAAATCAGTTGTTTTCATATATACCATCAACACGCTCAGAAACAAATCAAAGACTCAATCCCCTTCACAGTGGCCACCATGAAAATGAAATACCTTGGGGTATATTTAACAAAGAGAAGGATCTCTAGAGAGAGAACTGTAAGACACTGAGAAAAGAAATCACATAGGATTTTAACAGAGGGAAAATCATGTCATGTTCATGGATTGGCAGAATCAACATTGTTACAAAGGGTATACCACCCATAGTGATTTAAAGATTCAATGCAATCGCCATTAAAATACCAAAATCATATTTTTCAGATTTGAGAAAATAGTCCTACACTTCATAAGAAACTACAGGAGACCCCAAAAAGCCAGTGCAATCTTACGAAATCTGGAGGCATCACTTTACTAGAATTCAGGCTATTGGTATTGGCAAAAAATAGAGACATAGATCTTTGGAACAGAACAGAATCTGGAGATGAAACCATCCTCTTATGGCCATATGGTGTTTGACAAACAAAAACTTACACTGGGAATCCCGGTTCAATAAATGGTGCTGGGAGAACTGCTTAGCCACATGTCACAGACTGAAACAGGATGTGCACTTCTCACCAGTCAAAAAATTTACCCACAATGGAAAAAAGAGTTAAGCCTAAAACATGAAACTACAAAAACTCTAGAAGAAAGAGTGGAAAAAAAATCTTTAAAATTATCAGTATAGGAAACGAATTTATGAAATGACCCCACTGACAATTTTAGTAACAATTAATTAATTAATTAATTGGACCTGCACAGGCAAGAACATGATCAACAAAGATAATAGACAACCCACTGAATGGCAGAAGATACTTGTATGGTGCATATGCAACCCAGGACTGATAACCAGAATCTACAAAGAGCTCAACCAAATCAACAAGAAAAGATCAAACAATAACATTGAAAAGTGGATGGCTCGGCGCCTGTGGCTCAGCGGGCTAAGGCGCCAGCCATGTACACCTGAGCTGGAGGGTTCGAATCCAGCCCGGGCCCGCCAAACAACAATGACGGCTGCAACCAAAAAATGGCCGGGCGTTGTGGCAGGCGCCTGCAATCCCAGCTACTTGGGAGGCAGAGGCAGGAGACTCACTTGAGCCCAGGAATTGGAGGTTGCTGTGAGCTGTGATGCCACAGCACCCTATCCAGGGTGCTAGCTTGAGGCTCTGTCTCAAAAAAAGAACATTGAAAAGTGGCAAGAGACAGAATCAGAAACTTTTCTTACAAAAATAGACTAATGACCAACAAACATGAAATTATCAACTCTAATCATCAGGGAAATGAATATCAAGACATTGAGATATCACCCAACTCCAGAAAGAATGGCTCGCATAAAGCCCTAGAGCAACAGATGCTGGCATGGGTGCAGAGAAAAAGCAAGACTCACACACAATTGGTGGGCCTGCATACTAGTAAACGTCTGGGGAAAGGAGTATGGAGATTCCTTAAAGAACTAAAAGTAGATCTACCATTTGATCCTGCACAGCCTGTACTAGAGATTTACCCAAAGAAAAAAAGGCATTTTATAAAAAGACACTTGTACTTGAATGTTCATAGCAGTACAGTTCACAATCACAAGGATAGGGAAACAACCCAAGTGCCCATCAATGAGTTAATAAAATGTGGTGTATGTATACCAGGGAATACTCATCAGCCATGAATAAGATTGTGACCTGGTATCTTTCGCAACAACCTAGATGGAATTGGTGACAATTTTGCAAACTGAAGTATCACAAGAATAGAAAAACAAACACCACATGTACTCATTACTAAATTGGAACTAGTTGCTCAACACCTATAAGTTCATTTGGAAACAAAATTCAATGCAATTTAATTAGGGGCAAGGAGAAAAAGGAGATGGGTAAATTCTCACCCAAAGGGTACACTTGCACAGGTATATTGCACACTTTCCGGGACAAAGACACACCCCTAACTCTGACTTATCCACACAAAAGCAAACTATGTAAATGTAACAAAATTGTACATACACCTATAACAATGTGAAGCAAGAGAGTGTGTGTGTGAAGTTTATACATTGGGAAAAGTGAGCTTTATGTCTCAGCAAGTGTTTTCAACCTTCAGTGCCCATTCTGACAGGCTTGGAAACATGGCTGCCAGCCACAAGCCAGGAAGGCACATTTCAAGGGAGAAATAAAACAACAGGATCTTATACTGAGCAGGATGGCTGAAATGTACTCTGAGGAGTCATTAATATCAATGAGAAGATAACCTATGCCTGTGTAACTGTGATTTACACCTCCTCTTCCAGGATGGCTAGGAACTCACTTTAAGGTATTTCTGGAGTCCCCTTGGCCAAGAGGGGTCTGTTCAGTTGGTAGGGGGCTTAGGATATTATTATTAGTTCACAGTCTGAAGATGAGATATGAATATTGATCCAATTTTAATTTCATGATTTTGATAATTATACTATGTCTACATAAGATAATTTCTTATTTTTCAGAAATACACACTAAAGTACTTAACAATAAAGACGGAACAGGTCTGCAACTTACAAAGAGCACAGAAAAACATCTATATTATATGTTCATAGTGATAAAAAGGAAAAGCAAGAGAAAGAATAGAGCAGATATAGTAAAATTTAACACTGGGGTATTGGTATCCAGCCAAGAGTTCTTTGTACTATTCTTATAATTTTTTTCTATAAGTGTGAACTTTCAAAAAATGGAATACTTCTAGAAATAAAAATAAATTTTAAAAATATTAATGAACTAAACCCACTGAATAAAATCAACCATGAATTCATACTGATATAAGTAGATGAAGATTTTTATAAGGAATGCAGATATTTACATAGTCTCAAATTACCAAACCCCCCCAAATCCTAATGAATTATGTGTACAAAGTAAAAAAGTAACTTAACAGATGAGAAACCCAACAGAGACCACTGTTAGTGATCAATGCTAAAATATCCAGTAAGAGGAAAAATTGATGTATTAATAAGACACAGGATAGGAAGTAATGAGAATTATCTCAGGATTACTTCTGTGGTACTCTTGTCCAAAAGCACATGCTCTAAACCTAATCACAATGAAACCTCAAAAAACCCAATGCAGAGACATTCGACACTACTGGACGTTGCTTTTCAAAAGTTTCAGGGTCAGGAAGGTCAAGGAATGACTGAGGACCTGTTCCAGACTGAAAGAATCTAAGAGACAGGACAACCAAATGCAATATGTGGATTTGAAGAGCATTACAGACAATTAATAAAAGAACCTGATGATCAAATGATTCATGTACTAGTGTTAGCATTCTGATTATTGAAATTGTACCACAGTTATGTAAACCATCCTGACTTGTAGAAATAGCCAGATGGCACAGTGTCAGCAATTCATGTTCAAAAGGTTCAGGGACACTAAACTTTTCTCTAATTTAAAGAATATTTCAAAAAGCTAATCAGAAATGAACCAACAGATAAGTAAAAAGCCTCAGGCAAATTTTGTTTTTCCATGAGGAAAGAGTCATATGAATCAGTGCTTAAAATTAAAATTCTCTAAGTTTGATGGCACTGTAGCAATTGGAGTATATGTGAACATCGACATTGACAACAGTACCAGAGCCAGAATGACGATGTCTGTTGAAATCTAAATGTGTCACTCTGTACAGTGATACAAACTGTGCAAGACAAATTAGCCATCAATCGACTCCATTAAAGTACTCTTGAAAATTTGGCAGCCTGAGTATATTTTCACGACATGAATCTAAACAGTATTACACGTACATATTCTCAAACTTGATATTGGATTTTGGTTTGCACAGTCTGCTTAAAAGTCTTCCAAGCACATAATTTTTCCTTAAAATCAGGATATTTTCTCATGATGCTTTTCAAACTAGATCTCTAATATACATTTCAATTATCAGTAGATCCTAGAGCAGCTCTATAGGATTCTGATTCCAATTCAGCAGCACCTGAAAGAAAAAAGAAAGAATTATATTCTGTCCCTAAAAGATTTCAGATAAAACTTGAGTCAGTAAAAAAGAGTTGAGATCTTTATCATGTTAATAAGAATGAGAAATATGAATGTATGACTACAATAATAAATAATAGTAAATAATAATGCTCCTTGTGTGACCCCAGGCTGAGAGAGCAAGACAGTTGAAACTAACACCCAAAGAAGGAAAATCAGATGCAGCCTGTATCCCAAGGGAAGAAATCATCCCCCACACAGCATTTTCAACTTAGACACTCTCAGAGGATCAAAGAGAGATTCTATCCACACTGCCTACAGTCCCACTGCCTACAAACAGACTTTCATATGCACTTTACTTTTAGTGCAGAAAGTATTTGGTTTTTGTGTTAGTCTATGGGAATGTGAGTTCAGATCAGCTGATGTGGCAGTGAGTAATTCAGCAAACAGCTCATGGCTTATTGTGATCTACTAAGGCCCTGTATGTCCCAAAATTCTGTTTGTATTATTGAACTGTAGAGGGTCTCTACTTACAGTGTCATTCTGATAAACAGTATTTGAATGGGCTGTGTAGACAGCCTCATCCTTAAAAAGGGAGAATTTTCTTCCTACTTTTCTTCTTTCCCTCCTTCCTGTTTTCCCATCATTCAGTAATTGCCCTAAGTGTCAGGCACAATGCCAAGTCTCTTTAGCCTTTGACCCTAACCTGACAAGACAAAATTATAAAATGAGTTCTTCCTGTGGCCACAGAAAGCATGCACATAGACAATTCAGTTGTGACCAAAGAGGGGGTCAACCTTGGTTCTTCCCTTAGAAATCTGCCTTCTAACGCTGCATTTAGAGACAAGGAGACCTGATGCGGGAAAAAGAGCAGCCCCTGGCCTGCTGTTTGTGGAAAATAGGATGGAAGTTTCTCAGAAAATTAAAAATAGCATTACCACATGACCAGGAGATGAAATCAGTAACTCAAGGGGACATCTGCATGCTCAAGTTCACTGCTGCACTGTTCACAATGGCCAAGATGTGGAGCCAACCTCAGTGTCTGTCAGCAGACAAATGGCTAAAGAAAACATGGTCTTCAGACACAATGGAATATTACTTAGCCTATAAAACAAGACAATCTTGTCAGCAGAACAACATGAAAGACCTGGATGACATTATTCTAAATGAACAAGCCAGGCAGATAAAGAAAAATACTGTACTACCTCGCTTATATGTGGAATTGAAAATAGTCAAAAGCATAGAAGCAGAGAGTTACCGGAGCCGGAGGAGGGAGCTATGGGGAGTGTTGGTCAAGGGTATATAGTTCAGTTATGCAAGATAAATACGTTCTGGAGATCTACAGCATAGTGCCTGTAGCCTACAATACCATATTAGATACTTGAAATTTTCTCAGAGAGCAAGTCTTATATTAAGGGTTCTTGCTGTAATATAATGGTAATCATAATAGAGATGGGAGGAAACTTTGACAGATGAAGCATATGTCTTCAGCCTTGATAGTTTTATGAGTATACACTTATTCCCAAACTCATTGAGTTGTGTACATTAAATGTATACAGCTTTGTACATGTCAATCATACCACAATGAAATAGTAATAGATAGGTAAATATATAGATAGATAAATAAAATAGGGTATGTAGCCACCAAAAGTCAGAGAATGGCTTTGTCTTACAATTTGGGTGCTGTAGGGGCCTGCAACTAACAGATTTTGGACAAGGAAATGACCTGATCAGTTTTCATATTTAAGCAGTTGCATCAAGGGCAGTGGGATAGATAGATTAAAGGAGAGAAAAACCAGAGGTGAGGAGGTCATTTGGGAGACAACAACAAAAATTTAGGCAGAGGATGATGAATGATCTAAGCAAAGTCAGTGTGAGTGCAGAGGCAGAAGAGAACAGACCACACTTATTAGTAAAAGGCAGCATCTACAGAACTCAGAGACTGATTAAATGTGGCAGTTGAGGCAGAAGGGGCATTTCTAGCTTAGATGACACTGTTAATCCTAAAAGGGAATATAAGAAAGATTAGTTTAATTTCTGACTTGGTGATTTGGGTGAGCTGTGCAATATTAGGATGAAGCTAGTCACTACATTGGGCTGGAACAGAAGAAAAGAAGTTTCTACATGAAGCTGTTGTGTGAGGAAGGCTGAGTGGATACCAGCCTACTGTAAGGGTGGCCTTTATAGTGAAAGAATAGAGAAATTATTAACTCATAGTTTTCAGCAAAGCATAAAATCCCTCTGCCTACTTTCTTTCTTTTGCAAGACCCCTACCCCCAACCTTTGTGGGATTTCTATCCATTGAGGAACTGGACAGACCAAAAGGAAATAAAAATTCTCTTTACTTTTGCCCAGTTCCTCTTTTAGAATTTGTTCCTTTAAGCCTCAAGGGATTCCTGGGTATCCCTGATAGATGAACTGGCAGGCCTCAGGATTGGAAACACCTGGAAACTGTCTTCCTGCAACCTGCCTGAAGATAAGTGGACACAGCATTCACATTCACAACTCCCTGTGAATTTGCCTGCAATTACCTTCCCTACTTCAATTCAGTGACCCACTGGACCTCAGGACATGTGCTATTCTTCCTTACTTTCTTTGGGATGCAACCCATTCTCTCCCTCTTTTTCTTTCACCCCATCTTCTCTTCTCTCCTTCCTTGATTTCTGCTGCCTTCTCTTTCTTTCTCATCTCTTCCCTTTCTCTAATATAAAATAAAATTACACTTTTATATTCTAATCTTGACCTAGAGAAATTCTTTTCTCCTCCCGTAACAGCACCTACTGTGAACCTGAGCTTTTCCCAAATCTACCACCTATTAAGGGTAATTTCCAGGTTCAACCTCCTGGTTGCCACTCAAAGGCCTATCCAAAAATACCATAGCTGTAATCATATAAGGTAATGCTTTAGTTTTTAAAGTGCAAAATCTGAAGAGAGTAACACTTACCTCAGGATTGACAATCTGGATCTAGAATGCTCTGATGGAAAGAATGTAGAATTTGCACTCATTCAGACCATGGTTTCAATTCCTGCCCCACCACTTACTTGGTATGCAAACACTGCAAGTCACTTATCCTCTTGTCTTAATCTTTGAAAAATGAGGTTATAAAATCTTACATCAATGGCTAGTTAGAAATGTTAAATAAAATAATACATAATGGTAAACACCACCGTGTCTGCAGTATCTTAGAGAATTAATTGTGCTTATTCTGAAAAATAATGCTTAAGTGCATGTAAGAAACTAGACTTCCTGGACCAGATCATCTTTCTACGACACTCACGTGAACATACATAAGTAAACTAACTTCTTTGTACCATAAAGAGGTGATAAGTCTCTAACACTTAGTGCTACTGGGATGATTCATGAGTCAATATACTTGAAACTCTTAGAATCTGCCTCTTGCATGTAGTGGGTGCTATCTACGTGTTAGCTGTTACCACTAAAATTACTCCTTATTCCCTTCTGATGACCGGGTTTAAGATTCACATTGTCGGGGGGTGTGATGGCTCACACCTGTAATCCCAGCACTCTGGGAGGCTGAGGGTGGATTGCCTGAGCTCACAGGTTCGAGACCAGCCTAAACCAGGGTGAGACCCCCATCTCTAAAAAATAGCTGGACATTGTGGCAGGCCCCTATAGTCCCAGCTACTTGGGAGGCTAAGGCAAGAGGATCACTTGAACACAAGCGTTTTAGGTTGCTGTCAACTAAGATGCCACAACCAAGGGTGACCAAGTGAAACTCTGTCTCAAAAAAAAAAAAAATTCACAATTGTTTTCCAGAGTTGAAAGTCAGTACCACAATGTGACTGTAGCATGCAAAGTCCCAGGAAAGATAGGAAAGAACTCTGGGTCCTCCCATTTCCTCATTGGCTTCTCTCTGGACTTTAGTTTCCTCGTCTGTAAAATGGGCATAGTAACAGTTCCTGCCTCATAGTATAGTTGTTAAGAATTAAATAACTTAATATGTTTATGACCCATAGAGTATGACCCAGCACCCAACACTACTCCACACAGGCTACTAGCATGTTTGGAGGTGTGCCTACTAGGAGGCTTCCACGATCACAGGCCTTGACCTGAGAACTTCTTAGCAAACTTTGCAAAAAGGAAAAAGACAGTGTCTTTGAGATATGATGTAAGGGAGGAATAAATATATGATCTGGTAGAAAATGTAAACCACTTTCAAATAATTTATGGAATTGCTATCAACATTAAAATCACAGGGATTTACTTACCCTCATTTCCCAAATGCTTCCATTTGTATGTGTGACCCCTCAGAACCTCATGTTGGAATTTGATCTCCAGTGTTGGAGGTGGGGTTTGTGGGAGGTATATAGGTCAGGGGTCAGATCCTTTATGAATGGTGTATTGCTGTTCTCATGGTTGTGAGTCAGTTCTCACTCCTTTAGTTCCCCCCCACCCCAGAGCTTGCTTGTTACCCCTCCCACTCCCCACCCCAACCAGAATACTCTCTCACCCTGTGGTCTCTGCACACACCAACTACCCTTCGCCTTCCACCACACATGGAGCTCCCTGCAGCCCTCACCAGGAGCCGAGCTGATACCTGCACCTCTTGTGCTTCCTGTGCAACCTGTAGAACCTTGAGCCAGCCAGATGTCAGGCATTTCTTAACAGCTACACTACAATGAACTGAGATACTGAGCAAGACCCAAACAAGAAGTTCTCAGTCTTAAGATGTGACAGGGGACAAAAAGTGTACATTCTTGAAGCAAAGCCAGAAACAAGTTTGTGTCAGTGTTCGGCGGTTTTGTTCCCACATGTGAATTTCTGGCTGTAGCAAAGATGAAAAGCTGTAACAGGAAGTCATCATTTTACCTCTTCCAAGTGCCCTACTATTTCACACGTCATGGACAACCTCTGACTCATTATCTTAATTTTAATATCCATTGCCAGTCAACTCACCATTTCCTGCAAATAAAGGCCTATTCAACCCTCCCAAAAATTTTTAAGGAGGAATATGTGAGGCTGCTTGTAGGAAAGGAGTTCTTCTTTGGGAGACAGTATGTAGAATTTACCAAAAGGGATGGGTGGAACAGGAATTTAAAATCTGGCCATATTGAGTCTTACGTCTCCTTACTCAGTCATTTTCAAAATATAGCCTTATTTTGGCAATACTATAAAAGTAATGCTGACTAGTTACTAAAATCTGGATATGACATAGATTTTAGTGTAGCAAGGAGATGACAAAATTTTATTTTATTAAGAGCTATTGACAAATTTTCTCTTTAGAGGAAACTGTCTCTTCCTTAGCAAAATGCCTTGAAGAGCCAGTTGGTTGTAAATAAAATAAAATAAAGTGAAATAGTTTCCAACATATTGTTCACAAGAAAGACCAGTAAACCAAAAGTAATTATATTTCTCTGCATAATAATCCAAGGAAAAAAATAGGTTTCCAAAAGCAGATTGAGAGAGTAGGAACAGAATAAGTTGGTGGAGGAAATAGGAAGGTAAAGGCAGCGGGGAAAGAGTCCAGAAGAATGGACCCTAGGGCCCAGTAGGAGAGTACTCAGAGGAGGGAGAAGGATTCTCACTGCTGGGAAGGGCTGGGAACAGCTGCATTTGAAAATCAAAAGAAGTTCCCCATAATTAGTTTTAAACAATTTTCTATTCTCTGCAGCAATGCAATACCCCTGTTTTTTCAGACTCTTTATACTCACATGCTTTCAATAAGCATTGTTTAGGGAAGATGAAGGGGAAAAAAAGCAACTGTGTTTGAGTTTGAAAAGAGAAAACCACCTGGGCTAGATAGATGTGAGAGTAAGCTTTTACTAAAAGCAGAAAGCTTAGGAGAAAATTAATACACCTCCCCTTACCCTTACTTACTCTTGAGAATTTCTATAGAAAATGGATAGCAAAATATTCTGAGTTTCTCTTTACATGTGCAACATGATCTCAAGCTACTTTCCCCTCCCTCCCTCATCCTCTTCCTCTTTCCCTCTTTTCTGTCTTTCTTTCTCTCTCTCTTTCTTTCCACAGTCTTGCTCTATTGCCCAAGCTAGAATGCAGTGACATAGTGGCATCATCATAGTTCACAAAAACCTCACACTTCTGTGCTCCACTGATCCTCCTGCCTCAGCTTCCCAAACAGCGGAGAATATAGGCATGTCTCATCATGCCTAGCTAATTTTTCTTTTTGTAGAGATGGGGTGTTGCTCTTGGTCAGGTTGGTTTTGAACTCCTGGCCTCAAGCAATCCTCCTGCCTCCAAAAGTGCTAGGATTACAGAAATGAGCCATGGTGCCCAGCTTTAAGCTATTTTGATTTGAATACTAATGGTTGGAGTGATCAATAAGGCTGGCTAAACTGGGGAACACTCAGAGAGAAGACATCTGGATTTATTAAGTGTCATCTCCCCTGATGCAAAATTCTACCTTATTTGGTAGCATCCCCACCTTTCCAGAAGCCAGTGCCATTATCAACATATTCTAATAATCATTATGAAAGCAGCTGGTGAAATTCAAATATAGCCTGTACAGCTAGAAAAAATAGTTCTATCTCAAGGTGATTATTCAGGAGCACAGCTGCCAAAGCATGATTTCTTCTTTTACATACAGAACAAAGGCTCCTGTGAGCCTTTGTGGTGGCAATGGAAGGAAGAATGAATCTACAAGTCCTGGAAGTCTGTGTGATTGATACCGGAATTTCAGGCTCTTGGTCTCGGCGATTCGAAGAAGGAATCGACGGACCACAATAGTGGTGGTAAGTTAGGATTTATTTATAGGAAAGAATTATAAGTAGAGAAGGATTTGCTTATAGGAAAGAATTATAAGT